>JAZBGW010000452.1:0-25620 GCA_037464815.1 Mylabris variabilis | reverse complement strand
GATCAGAAAGTTCAATATTTCGTTTACATTACATGAACAACCACGAGAATTTTGAGTGATAAATTAGCTATAATTTAGAATAAGGTTATTAAAATGGAAAAAAAAACCTCTCGGTTAGAAATATTTAATAAAAAGAAGAAAAATTAGAAGGATATATTTAGGTGGTTTTCCGTTTGATTACAGGTGCATAGGGTATTCTTACCAGTAAATTTTGAACATTATTTTTGTTTCTACACTTGGTTTTGATCTGATAAAGTTGATCCTTGCTGAATTTCATATAAATTTCATTAAACTTTGTTGATGGAACGGCAACTACCACTACTACATTCTCCTTATTTTCTCAACGAATCAGTGGTAATTACTTGACTATAGATAATGAGTTTAGTAGTAGTTTGAGTCATCAAGAAGACTAGAAGGGAGCTATACATTTTGGTAAAATTTGTTGGAAACATTGATTCTTTGTTGAATATTCGTCTAACTCAATTTTTACAGAATTAAAACGTACACTCGCAGCCAGAAAAACGAGCGAGAGCGGGAATATCACATATTTCCATTCGTGTGAATCAGGCTGTGCCTCCCGTGAGGGTAAAACAGTGAGTAGATGGGAAATGTTAAAACGAGCTTCTAGCATATCAAATTTGTAAAAAATAACCCGACCCGTATCGTCTGATTGAATATTTTTCCTCTCAAACCCTTACCTGTTAAAATTCTGATATATTGTGACGACCGCCTGCTTAAGCCTGTTTTACACAGCCGCACAAGGAGCGGTCTCTTTTTTATGCCCGCCAGTGTACATAGGTAGTGGGCTACAATATTTTTCCATTGAAAGTTTCACATTTCATGGCTAAATTAACAAGTTGCTATGTTGTTTTACAGCCGAATATCCTGGGTTAAGCTCCCAAAACTTTTCCAACGCTTATGGTTCAAATCATTAATTAAAAAATAAACAAACGTATCGATTTTGTGTTCACACATTTAACCGGGATACATATATGTACCTACTCCTCCACCACATTATTATTGACGCACGAATTTTCCACTGTTATTGACGTGTCTATTTTGAAAGGATGTGAATTTAGTTTCAGATGAAGTTGTCTGGTGTGCAGACGATAATATCAAGTGACTACCTTTACCCACATCGTTGCAGTTTGTTCAGGACATGCAATTCGAGTAGAATTCGTTGTTTATCTTCCTTTTCAATCGAATAATTCTAGTCAGGAATGGATTTACGAAAATCCATCTGATTTCATTCCTTTCGAAAAATTTTATAATCAGCACAATTCTCTCACCATTCCTACTATTGTTTCTACGGAAATTTCCATTGGATTTATGGCGGTGTTATCCTTTTCTTTCAAATGAATTAGGAAAAACGGAAGGAGCTGGAATTAACATTGTTCTTTTTTCAGTTAAAATTTGGTAGTATGTATGTACTTCTATAAGTTCCTATTTATTAACAATCTGGTTTTAGATATAACTTTGTATAATTATACTAAACAATGCAAATAAACAGTTGCATACATGTACAGTGCATAATCTCATAGAGATTGTTTAGTTAAATACAGATAGTATTTGCATGATGATCGTACAATATTGTGTACAACAAGCTTCTTGAATTACGTTGTTTTGTAAATCTGTAAGATCTAACCACCTCATATTTCAGGATTATTGCTATCTCTAATATTTCGTTTTTTACTTCAATAAATTGGGGTTGCTGTTGAATTGTTCAGATACGAATCGTTTTGGTTAAAAAAAAAACAGCTTATCTCTCTTAAATCGATCCACAAATTATGCGGTTGATTTCTGTAGGTACAGCCGAGTGCACTGAAAAGGTGACGACTCTTGAACGAAAAATATCCCTTCTTTTAGTTGCGTGAAACAAGCTTTCCCTATTTGAAGGAAAGAAGGTGTGGCGATGGGAACGGATGGGGGTGCCCTGGTGGAAAACGAGACTCGGAATAACTTGGAATAACTCGGAATAAACATTTTAAAAGTCTTATTTTCTCTGCAAATCTCTGAAAATCTCTGAAAAAGTCTTAAAATGGAAATAAATTCGGACTATTATTATTATTATTATTGTTAGTATTATTATTAACAGTATTAACAAAACTCGTAATAAAAAAATGGAAATAAATTGTTTATTCCGAGTTATTCTGAGTCTCATTTCGACCAGGGTAGTGTCAAATAAATTTTTGAATTTTGAAAAAAAACAGTTACCTCCTAATAATAATTGAGAAGCATTGTTAAATATGTGACTTTATTCTATTACTTTAGTCATTCCCTTAGAAAATTTGACAGACTTTACCTATCTGCTTGACGTTTTGTAAATATAAAAGATAACACCCCTAATCCCACCTTTTTGGTTGGATATTTTGTGAACCTCCCTCGTTACCCTGATTAGACAGCCTCACAACTATCGTCACATTTTCAGTGCACTCGGCTGTACATGTAAAACGATTAAGACTGACTCGTAGACCCACATAAAATTCATTTCTTTCGGGTTTTTTTCCGACAGAATCCTAGAAAACAATGAAAAAAAACGTGGTGGAAATTGATTGCTAAAAAATAAATGAATGTGCAGCTTGGTTCACCAGTGGCGGAACTAACATCAAATTTTAGGGTGGGCCATTAGGTGGGCCAATTTAATTTTCGGTGGTCATCTCATTTAACAAAAACACATTCAGATTTTAAAAAAAATTGACTTGGTATTCATTTTATAGAAAAACGTTTTTCATATAAATTTTTAGAGATTATTTGCGGGTGGGCATATGGGCGAACACAGACTTTTCAGGGTAGCCCACCTGTAGTTCCGCCACTGTGCTTCACACGACTAAAAGAATGGATATTTTTGGTTCAAGAGTCGTCGCATTTTTAGTGCGTACGTGGGTGTACGTTTTGTTGACATCAACAATTTCATTTGTCTTTTTCATTTGAGCAGAAAACAAATCCACCCCCCACGTTTCAATTTTTATATTTATTTATTTGCAAGGAATCTTCCAAAGTACGTTCTTAAAAAGATAAGTAGGATTTGTGGAAAGTTTTCGTTGTATTTTATTGACAGAACTCGACAATGTAGTTGATTTGTAATAAAATTCAGATCTGAAATTCAGTTTCACGATAAATTGATAATCAACAGTGTCATACTAATTGCTTACTTTATCAAGCTGAATCTAATATTGCGTAATTAACAAAGACATCGCTTCTTATTCAAAATGAATGAAATTCACACACATACAAAGACTCTGTAGTACAGACAAAGAAAACCGTGAAGCTATCACGATGTTTCTATTGTATCTCTATTGAAATTCGCTTCAAATTGGGCCTGAAAATTTCAAATATAAATGCAATACTTGTGTTGAGAAGAGATAACGCAAAAACGTAGAGAATCAAGTGAAAGATTCAGTCTATTTTGAATATTTTGTGGTGTTGTTTGAAGACAATATAAAGGCAACTTTATAGTCTATATAAATTTTGATTCATCCCTACAGTTTATTTACTTTAATTACTTCTACACAACAAAGTGCTCTTAATTTCAATGAAATATTCGCTGTAACACTTGCTATTCTGATTAACAATATTTCATTCGGTTTTTATTTATACATTTACGCTATAGGTGGGGAAAAAAGCCGGGAAGAATTAGTAGAGATAAGCATGACCTGAAACAATCCGACTATTTATTCCGGAAGATATCGTATAGATATAAAAACAAATGCATAACAAAAAAATGGTGTGTAACAAATGTTGCCGCCATTTCGACTAATATTCATTTGATTGTGCCGGACCGGTAATAAAGTTTTACAGTTAAATTGAAAGATTTGAACATATAGAAAAAGTGTGCCAAAGAAAAGGGATAACAAGCTGATTGTCCGGTGTATTTTGATTATTATTCAATATGCGGGCCGTATTTGGACAGTTGTTGGAAGTACCAACAGGGGAATTGTTTGATCGAATTATTTCAATAGGAATCGTTCCGGAAATAAACGTATAAAGTATTATTCGTGATTTGTCCCTATCTGTAATTTGAGATATTTTTTATTATTCCCTCATGTTGTGTATACTAAACTACGTGGTTATGAAGTCGTTTCGACAATAATTAAATTAATTATAATTGGTACAGAAAGCATTTTGTTGTCGCTTTAGTATAATATTTGGATTTTATATTTGTTAATAGAGAGCACCCATCACGTCCCACATTCCGTACAAATCTAATATAGTTCAGAAGATAAACTACGATAATGACAACAACAATGACAACCATTGATATTGTTACTGAACCCGACAATATACCATTCCTTACTATAATGTTACAAAATTATATAAAGTTCAAATGAACTGCCACTTTGTGTAGTCACTTCCCACATTATATTACTACCAAAAATATCGCATTAATTTGGTTTAATTACCCTTAAAAACGGCGTAATATAAAGCGTAAAGTGAATGGTAGTCGACATTTTTCATGATATATACAAAATGAAATTTTTTATTATATTTACACAACATAGAAATGATGCGTGCTTTTAACATTGAATACTATAAGGTGGTGTAGTTTATGTGGCTTTTTGTCGTGTAAGCTTCGAGAAGATCACTTGTAATCCTATTTCTTGTTATAGTAAAAAAGTAACTCCAATTGTTTTCTAAAATTTAGTATACAATAAATAAATGGAATTACAAGAAAATTTATGTCTGAGTGTGTTTATCTCACAATGACGTATGTTCCATCTACAGACAAGCCTCCTAAATTGCCTGAAATTTAATCTTTCAGTCCGATAATAAATGGTTGAATATCCCCTAATTTGGGTCCATGCAGTCTCTTATGTTACTAAACTTTATAATATTCTAACCAGTTTTACTTTAAAACTAAATAGTAATTTTAACATTAAACTCGTGACACAATTATCGAAAGTTTAATGTCAGAACAGAAGCCATACGTTTACAAAACCACTCTGCATATTTTTTTGGAAAAGTCCCCAGAAAATGGGACAGACACCCTTGTTTGTATTAAGCTGATTCAATTTTGATGAGTGTTTCCAGAATAGCACCCGTAAAGCCTCACCATTAACATCCTCATCTATATTCTGAAGCACATATATAATAGTCAAAATAGAATGATGGATTGTTGTGGTCTTGTCCCATAAAACAATATTGTCATGAGTTAAAACCAAAAATCTCGCCATGGAAGATAAATATTTTGTGTGAATTTCCAATGACTACTCCGTTTGCTCATTTCGTGCAATATTTGAGAATCGAGCAAATATTTTAAAAGAGCATAAATGTTACAGGACAAGTTTGCAAAGCTTACGGTATTGCTTATGAATTGTTGAAAACAATTCGAATGCAAAATAGACAGAATTAATTAACATTTGTAAGGACTTTTACTGAAATGTGCGTTAAATTTACAGTTACATGCATTATAAAGAATTGTGTTTTTTCTTTTATTTGAAACTCCTATAAGAATGCAAAGTAATTTTTTGCACGTTTGTGGAAAAATACGCCTATCCAAATAAAAATTCAATAAATGTTTCCAATTTTTTCCAACAATAACAAGTTGAAATATAAAGAGAATATCTTTGAAATCGATGAGAATTATTAGAAATCGGATTTACGAGAAGAAAACACAATTTTATCACTTTAAGGTTATTATGTAGTATAGAATTTCAATTCGCGCACGCAATCAACTAAAATATTTTTTCAGGGAAAACAAGCCAGCAGTTTCTTTGTAAGGATGTTAATTGATAAAGTCGTGATGTCTTTTACATCTTATTATAAATCGATCGGTGCAGGGGCGGGGGTCACATCACTTGGGAAAAGCTTAAGATACAATGATGGGGTAAACTGCCTTCGATTCCAAATTTCAAATTTCAGGGGGGCATTTGTATTTTAGAAAATAGAATATTCGTTTTAAAAACTTTGAAATAACACGGAAACATCACAGTTTCTCAAAAAAAATTCTCCCCGCCCTATATAATTTGAAATTTGGAATCGGATGCTATTTACCCTATCATCGTATCTTAAACCGTTCTCAAGTTATCTGACCCCGCTCCGGAATGTGAATAACCTCCCGCCTCCGCACCGATCAACAACCAATTTATAACAAGAGGTAAAAGACATCATTACCTTATCAATTAAGACCCTTACAAAGAAGCTGTAGGCTTCTTTCCCCCCTGAAAAAATATTTTAGTTGATTGTGTGCTTGAATTGAAACTCTACACTACACAATACCCTTAAGAGGATTCCGGCGTGCGAAAACAGTCAATTTTCAAACAGGGATTAATCGCTTGTTTTTAAAGATAATATCAAAAATTGACGTGCGTTGGATAGAGCATTTAAAACTACATGTTCTAAAGCTTTCTTTTAGAAAAATGTGATAAAATTCTAAATGGCAGAGAAAACTCTTGGACCCTGTTTTTTTCGTAGATTTTCCTTCATAACCGGCTAAAACTTGCCCACTATTATCAATTTGCAATAATTATCAATTGACTTGGATAACAAATTAAAAGAGCTTTCCAGATCTTGAAGAATTTTCCCGATTAGTTTGTTAGTTTTCCGATAACTGAAGAAAATTTTTCTCTTGGGCAAACTCGAGTTGATCTGTCTATACCTGCTGTTAAAGAATTGTTGTCTATCTCTGGTATGAGCTGTAAATTATCTACTTTGATTCCCAGAATTCACATTGTGTCCCAACCATAGAGAATTTTTTTTACAAGATTAATTATTTCCAACCGATAACTGTACGAGGAAAAGTAAAAGGTGCGCTGCCTTTGGGGATAGATATAGAGTAGGCGGTGTAATTAACAGTTTCTTACAGAAATAAAACTGTTTTATCGGTTATTTTTAACGTATATTATTGTTAGGACAAGCCTGAAATCCAGGCTAAAGTGGAAAATGGAAAGTATATGTGTTTAATGTATCTGCTTCTGCTAGCAAATGATGAAATAATAGATTTTTCCCCTTGTCGCGCAATGTATGTCAACATTCATATAATCCTATAGTGCTATTAAATTTAAATCAGCGAAATTACTTTGCAGTTAAATGCATTTTCCTATTCACAATGAATTACAATTGAAGAATTTTGATCAATATTTGTAATAACTCGCCGTTTTCCTATCGAGTTTTATTGTCGGCTCCAATAGGGAAGTTGAAATTTATATTTGATGAAAAATTAAATTTTCAGGAGCACATAGAAAAAATCCCGTCCAATTCATTTTCAATGTTTATTTACTACATTCTCCATCATTCTTCCAAGATTATTGTCGTTTCAATTTGTTTACGTAACGTTTCAAATTCATGAACTAATAATAATAATAATGAAGATGACTGGGAGCACGACGTGAAAGCACAGTTGATGACATTAAAGATCAATGAAAAGTGATGCGGTAACGTTGTGGAAGTTGCTCACTAGATGATCTTCTTGTAACCACATTGGAGGAATTGGGCTGCCGCTATAGAGATGTTTCAAGCATTGCACTGAATAGATGACGGTTTCAAAGGGATGGCATTTGGGGGAATTGACTTTAGATATAGTAGTTGTGACCTTTTAAATTCGTGACAAGGGTGTTTCATCCTATTTTGACACTTGTTTGAAAAAGAAAAAAAAACTTTCAAATTACCCCAAATTCAATCATTTGCGTCAATTTTAAAATTATTTATTCACAGTGTAGAAGGTGTGGTATTTAAAAATTTACTGTATTCGAAAAAATTGAGCTTTTTCCAATGAGTTTCAACTGGAAGCGTTTAATGCTTTTTTGGCGAGTTTCAAATATGATATTTGTATGAATTCATGTTTTTTTTTGTACAATCTTCAATATTTCCTCAATTCTTACTTTCTGTGCAATTGTAAAATGTAAATTATTAAGAATCGAAAAAAGTTTACAAGACTTATATTCAACTATTATTCACCATCACGATTCGAAATTTCTCTCCAGTGCATAATGAATAAATTGTGGAAAAGTTATGGATAATCTCTAGTTTGTCATTGGGATGGATTCGATCGTCTGCAAACAAAGATGCACCAGAATTACAACAGTCCGTAAATGTCTACAGGAAGAAATGGGGGGAATAAATTTAGAGAAAGTAGCACGCCATTTAAGATAAAAATGGAAATTCTGCGGTAGTTCGTATGAGCATAAAACAGAATAAAGCTTATGAATACTTTATGATTACTAAAATTTTAAATTATTTACAACTGCCACCTTTTGTTTGTTTTCGTTTTTTACTCTGTCTTTAACATACATTTGAAAAATTTAAATTTTCCGTGTTTTTTTTTAAACTTCACATCAAGGTGATTTATGAATCTCACATAAATAATGCATCGATTTTATTGAATTTCAACAATCTCTTAAATATGCTTTTACTGACAATAAGAAGAGAATAAATAAATAAATCACGTCCAATTTTACACTACGCATCCCAATAAAAATGTAAATTAGTTTTCGTTCTATCTATAATTATCCAATTTGCTGTGGAAGATGCATTAGAAAAAATAGAATTTAACAACCGTCTCGTCGGTCGTTCTTTCCTCAACAATCTGCGAATAAAAAGGCAAGCAAGTGTTGATTATTTGCCAACTTGTAGCAACGATATCAGTGACTCGCTCTCTCAACATTCTCACTTGTGTCTTGTGTTATTTTTTTTTCTATTCCTCGTCTTCCTTTCACTTTTTATTACAATTTCCAAACTTCTAACATCTACTTCTAAACAAATTTCATTTGAATTCACAACGGTTCGTGCAACAATATCGCACTGATAAGTTGTGCTGGGAAATTTCTTTCAAAATACTCACTACCACACAAAGAGAGAGAGTACGTGTAAAAGTATTGTAACTTTTCACCTTTTTTTCTCTATTTCGCATAGATTTTATTGTAAAAATAATAATAAAAAGACGGTATATACGTTGTGAATGAAATTCTGCCAAATTTATTTATGGACACATTAAGAAAATTAAACTTGCACCATTAATGGGGGCGTAAGATCTTGAACAAAACTGGGCAATATAGAGTGGGATCAGGTTGAGAATCAAAAGAAAATCTTTAAATAAATTACGAAAATTATTCAAGTTGAATTTGCAATGTAGTGATGGAGATTTGATAAAAATTTACATCGACAAAAACAAATGTCTACACATCAAAATGGCTAGATTTAACGGGCGAAAATTTCGAAAATTTCACCATTGTTGTCGAACGTAAGAGTCCAGCACTCAATCATTTTTATTCCATGCACGACAACTGTAATAAAAATTTCAACATATGTACTGTGCACGTTTTTATGCTTTTCTGTGTTGACAACAATGTCAACTCTTTATTGACTATTCCGTTCGTTGGTATAAACATAATTGAAAGCCGACTTTTTATTACTTTTTCCTCTGTTTCGTGGACACAATAGCTGATTTAATGATATTTCAACGACTTCCACCTATTGACAGTTTTGCAAAGTTACATCTCTCGCCTCATGACAACCCATCATAAAATAAACAGAAATTATAAAGCAACTATAAACTTTTAGTTAATATTTTCAAAATAGAAACAATATTGTTTCTAATTGGGTAGCTTTTATTTGTATCGGCCGTGATTAAAATAGTCAATTTCGTTTCATTAGCAATGTATTTTAAAGGCGCCTTTTAACTGGGAAATTAAAGGGCGGCGGAAGACCGGGACGGTAAGTTTTGGGCGGGCACATTAATTCCATAGTGACTAATCAAATATTTACAAACGGGCACAATAGAGTGTGATAGTCGATTATGGAAGGGATCTAAATGCTTCCGGCACGATTTACTTGGGCTTGTTTATAGAACTGATACTATTGAATATGAACGGTTGAGTTGTTTAATAGACACACATTGCACATAGTCAATTGATCTCAACTTGTTCAACTTGATTTTCGAGCAACAACTCAAGATAAATCCTGCAGGATCAAAGTTTTGCCCGGCGCATCCACCATTTTTAACGCAAACGAAAAGTGACGTGAATAATGAAATATCGAAATAATTTTTAATTTCTTGTAAAATAAATTTTGCTAGACTTGCCAAGTTTCTAGCAATCCTCTAGAGAACTACTATTGTCTTAAAATTACACTTGTCTAAAGTTATCTGCATTTCATAATGTTTAAGAACTGGTATGAAGACAACAATCTTTCATCAATGTCAACAGGTTCTCAAAAGAGTCGTATAATGTTCATTTTCTAGAATATGTTTGTATAAAATAGAATCAGAAATTTTGAATAGGATTGGTCTTTTTTTGTCTCTAGTGATCGATAAACAAATTGAGGTATAACTTTCTACAAATTTCATACACGACTGAACAAATTTCCCAGTCGAGGAAGATATCGTTCAGATGGAAAACTTGAGAAAACAATAGCCGACTATTTAGTACATTTAAATGGATCAAACTTGATAGAATTTATTGGATAACAAACTTGGACATTGATCTATTCGAAATACATACTTGAGCTATAATTTAAAGTGATAACAAATTTGTTATTATTGATTAATATTGTTTAATTAGAAACCCATCATAAATCAAAATCTATTGTTGAACGTTAAATAGCTCAATATCTAATTTAATTGTAGATTGTGTGTGGAGTGAATATCATGCAATCTAAATCCATATAGACTGTTATCAATAATACATCTGTTTATTTGTAAATCTATCCTGTTGCTGCTTGATTTTTATATTTAGTGTATTGACTCTTTTATATACTGTCAGTCAAGCTGTATTGTGTGCTTTCAAAAAGCTTTCAAAGTAACTTACATTAGAGACAGGACACTTTAAAAAATGCACACAATCATCGTTCACAATGAAATTGATCAATGTCAGAAAAATTTTCAATGATTGGATTGATTTTAAGAAAAAAAGTCGCTTTTCAACCGATTGACAATTTTACAACCGTGTTGTTACTAAACTAATAAATCTAACAAATTGTATTGTTTCCGGATTTTTAAACTCTGATTTTACATTCGCCTATAAAACAAGACTACTCCGATAAAATGTCAAAGTCAGTTTCACACTCTAGTAATAAATGAACGTCTATAACAATTCCACTTTTCTTGATGTATCAATATAAATAGAACATAAATTTTACACTTTACTTATTGTATTGCTTCCGTCCTATATAAAATATTATTGGTTTCAATTTATAGCGAGTACAGCTTAATATTGCAATGCACAAATTTTGTTAATTATTTTATTAAAAGGGAGAAACGACACGTTTTTATAAAGGGACAATATTAAAACCTCACATAATGGATTTTAATTAAACGATAATGTTGGCAGTTGGAACGGTTTAAAAAGAAAATCGCTAATTCGAATGTCCAAGCTAATTAAAAACAATCCCCCTGTAAACAGCTGGGATACAAGCAACAACAATAGAGGGGCTAAAAATGAAACAAACGTGTATTTCTTGGTGGATGATGGAAAGAAATATTCTACTCGTGTATAGGTAGAAGTTTGTGTTTATTACAAAGGGAATACTGTGAAATACGGAAACACTAACACTTTATATTGCAACCAGAGAATATGAAAAAGAAAAACTAAAACACTATTCTTTTATAAATAAAGTAAAGCTATGTGGTGATGAAATTTAAATTGAACCGTTTTTGAAATATAGATAATCAAATGATGTAACAAAGTTGTTATATCAAAATATTCTGCAAATTCTGCGATACAATTAAAACTTGTTCAAAACTACACAGTTTTTATTTCAAGTTTTCAAACAGATTTATTCGATGAGACTTGAAATAATATCTCTACCAACGACAGTATAATTAATTGATAAACTCGACAAATTCGTTTTTCAGTAACAATCAAATTCAGTATTTATTATTTATTAATTCAAAATGTAAAATCGTTGATTTGATTCGAGAACAATAAGAACAATGCAAGATAAAAATCGGTAAAAGTAGTCGTGGAAAATCGGGCAAACAGGGAAAAACAAACCGTAATCTTCTACAAAATTGTTGTTTTTCTATCGAGTATAAAACAGAGAAATACCAACAGCTTTTTGCGACTTTCCACAAATATCCGCTGCTGTAGTTTACGTTAGTTACTCGTCTAGGGAAATATTGATGACGTTAACTTCTCACCTGTCTACGCGCCCATACAAGACTGATTGTTGTAAATGATGAGTGTAATTCCGATAGGATCAAATAACAAATCGGCAGATTATCAAAGTGAAGATCAAAATTTGTAAAGTTCAACATTCGTATGTGCGTAATATGTTTAAAGACTTCAACAATTTATAAATTCGGCGAATTTGCGCCCGGCGCATCCACCAAAATTAACATCAACTCTATAATTGCCTCCATTACGGATAAAAACAATAATAATAAGGGTCATTATTTCAACATTATGGGTATATTTGGCCATGTTTGTCGTGTTTTTATAATTCTCCCATTCTGTTTCAAAACTGAACGTTGTACCAATATAAAATGCTTTCATGTTGAATTTTCTTCTATTTGTTCCCATCAAAAAACATATTTGTAAAGGGTGGATTTTGTTGTTCTATAGAAAATATAGAGGAGAATAAGCACGATCAAATTTCTAGATCGAGTTGTTACATTTTAGTGACAATATCCTGTTATTTGATCTGTATATTAGTTCAATATTGGGTGAAATTTGTTGTTTCATAAATGTTGGAAGATTACAAAATTACCAATTATTATCATAAAAAACAACGAATTTATCATTCTTGTCTAGACATTTGAAATTTAAATCTATTTGAAATTTAATGATGTATCACCAGTTGATTTTTGTTTTAGGGAAAAAAACAACCTATTTCAATAAAATCAACATATTGAAATATAAATGTGATGTGGAATAGGTCTTTATTCAGTAGAATATTTGCCTTGTTCGGCTCGTTAAAAGTATTTTTGTAACGTATAAAAAATTATTCGTTTATTGTTTTTAGACGGTTTTCAGAATTAAAAAAAAACAGACTCACCTGTTTGTGAATTCATCCCATACTGGCCTCTAGTTAATTACTGAAAATACTCGAATAAATTAGTCTAATTCGTGTAAATATCTAGCGGAAGTCTACGTTCACGCCTATAGTTATGTTGACTAATTTTATAACGTAAGTATATCAACAGTATACACCCTACCCGACCGTCACCCCTCACTACCTATTTAAGTATTCAAATCTAAACGAAATTCTCTACTTAATTTACATATTCTAAAATCAAACCATCGGCACATTTTGAATATCAGATCTGTTACTAAAAGGCGGATTTTTGTTTAAAATCTTCATCATCTAGATTACTGTCTGTTCCCAACTTATATATCGTATCTTGACTGCATGCTTATCAGAGTTGTGTTATATGTGAAAGGATCTTGACAATCTGTCAGTCTCAACTTGTGTATTTTGCTGATGTTGATATTTGTCAATTATTACTAGCGTATTCCGTAAACGTTATAATAAACCGCATCGTTACAATTATGCTGTAAGGCAAATTAATTTTGTTTAATAATAATAATATAATGTCGGCTTATTCATATTAAGGGCGAGAACTAGAACTTTTTACGAAAACGGGGAATGTTGAATACACGCTTGTTTTTTTTTTAGACGTAGAAACGTGCAAACCATCGTTGAAAACAGCATTTTTTGGTGCAGACGAGAGATTATTCTGAACATGTTTCTCCCAGTGATTTTATCGAATATAACGAAACAATAATTATGCAACATAATATATTATTATTGAATCGTCTACAATACACAGGATTGCAAGTCAATTATTTTTAAGAAGCTTCGCGAAAGCTGATTAAATTTTCAAAAATTGAAATTTTCACGACCGCTCTGTCTCCTTCCCATGGATAAACTTTCAAACAAAGCAACAATTTTATTTATTTTCCGGAAAACTAACCAACCGATCGGAAAATTTATTGAGAACTCATTTATTAAAAATAATTATAGAGCGAAATATGGGGTAAATGTGAGCATAAATCATAAAAAAGCATGCTTTAGATTATCGTCTGTAATTCAGGATTTTCACAAAATTTTCAAAAAACAAAATAGTTCATGTTTTGTGCCTTGAAATTATGCTTTCAACGATGGTTACGAGTTTCTACATCTAGAAAAGCAAACGAGAAATCGTGTATCAAACACTCCCTTTTTCAGAAAAAATTCTAGTCTCCCACTGAGAAATTTCGTTATAATTTTCATAAATTAACACAACTGTTTATATTTGTTTCAGTCGTCTAAAACTACACTAAAACCATGCCATCCTTAAACCAAACTTTATTAGAGATATTTGGAGATATTTCAAATATAAATGAGTCGAATTCGATGATTACATCAACTGAAATCTTGTTGACTGCAAATCAAACAATTCTTATAAAAAATTCATCATCTACAACAACAGAGAGTGTCTTCGAAAGCCAACTAATAATACCACTGTATGTCATAATATTTCTATTATCGATTATTGGAAATTCATTAGTATTAATAACATTAGTCCGTAATAAACGGATGAGAACTGTTACAAATGTTTACTTGTTGAATTTGGTGAGTTTTATAACAGGACTGTGAAATATAATTTTCCTTTTTATCAATCTGTTTAAAGGCGATTTCTGATCTGTTATTGGGCGTTTTCTGTATGCCATTCACGCTAGTTGGTCAAGTATTGAGGAATTTTATATTCGGTGCAGCAATGTGCAAGTTGATTCCGTACTTCCAAGGTAAGTAACAAACAGAGTAAGCGATGGATTCAGTCGAGAAATCTAAGGATATTTCAACGAAAATATCAAACCATAAATATAAAGTTAAGCGAATATAAAACTAATGTAATCTAAAGATTGTAAAGTAAAATTTATTGCTTTGAATACTCGAATACTTTTTTTTTGTAATTTTCTCGATATTTCTTCCAACTATCACATACAACAGAGCCTTGATCTTAAATTCAATAATCTACACGTGTTTTCGATATGAATCAATTGCAATTTGTGTCAATTCCTGTTACATAAAGTTATTAGGATCGGCTATTAAATCATAATCTCAAAACCCTATAAATATCAAAACTTTATTGCTTATTAATTTTACATAAAGTCAACAATGAAATATTCATGGGAATGATAAAGATGAAACGAATTTAATGGATTATCCTAGATTTACAATTAAATATCTCTAATTTCACAGTGGTTTCTGTATCAGTCGGTGTATGGACTTTAGTAGCAATATCATTAGAACGATATTTTGCTATCTGTAGACCGTTAAAATCACGTCGTTGGCAAACACAATTTCACGCCTATAAAATGATCGCCGTCGTCTGGTTGGCTAGTTTATTCTGGAGTGCTCCAGTATTAGTTGTATCATCATTGAAAGCGATGAAAGGACGACGTATGTTAATTATTCCATCTTGTATTTCAATTCTTATGGATGATTTTCAGGCCATAAATGCCGAGAAGAATGGCCAAGTAAAAGCAGCGAACAAGTCTTCAATCTATTCCTGGATGCAATGCTTCTATTGATACCAATGATAATTATGAGCTTAGCTTATTCGTTAATAATGAGCAAATTATGGAAGGGTCTTGTACGTGAAATAAAACACAACACTTCATGTCAACAACAATGTAATCACCAAATAATAATACGATTTAAATTCGTTTCGAAACTAGCTTACAATTGATTGTTTCAGTATTGAATCGTTCTAGTAGTTCGCCGTTGATAAATGAAGTTTTACGTAAAAATAATAGTTTTCAATGTAATTCAGATCCGGCTATATTGAACACAACAAGAGTACCAATGTCGAATTCGATGCGAATTAATGACAACAATAATAAGAAGGATGCGCGAACTAATAAAACATCAACAATGGGTAATGCGAATCGAACGGATTCTGTCAAGATGTGGCTGATGAAAGGAATTGTACAAGTAGGTCATTATTGTTTTTTTAATAATTTTATTTAATTAATTTTGTTTGTTTTAAGGTGCGTTTACCGACAACGATCGGTACAGGTTATACCTGTGGTGGACGTACAAAGAGCACTTTGGTACCCCGAGCGGCATCTTCAACCAATCATTGTCCGATGAATGGCCATTGTACAACTCCAGCCGTCGCTGCTGCTGCTGCTGCTGCTGCTGCAACAGCTACTGATAACCCAGATTGTGGAACATCTTCAGTAGATGAGACTACTTACCATTTTACACGGCACGCTATTCGATCCAATTACATGGATAAAAGCATTGAAGCCAAGAAGAAGGTGCTTGCATTGCCCTATTTTTATCTGTCTACCTTCACCCACCCCCTCTAAAAATTACAATTTAAAATAAGAGAAACTTTATTCGTTTTCCAGGTTATTCGTATGTTATTTGTTGTAGTCGCTGAATTTTTCATCTGTTGGGCACCACTGCACATCTTAAACACCTGGTATCTCTTCTATCCTGAAGATGTTTACATTTATATCGGTTCAACTGGTATCTCATTAGTACAATTATTAGCATATATCAGTTCGTGTTGTAATCCAATAACGTATTGTTTTATGAACCGGAAATTTCGTCAGGCTTTCTTGGCTGTCTTCAACTGGTATAGGTATGTGCGTTTTTGTTTTGTTTTCTACAATAATTTACTAAATTAATTTACAAAAAAAAACTCTAACTTGATCAAATATAAGTCTTGAAAGAAACAGGGAAGAAGCTAATTATTAAAGTTGCACTATGGTCGGATAATTAACTAATAGATTTTTGCGATTATTGCATCAAGTAAGGACCTTGCCCCATTTCTTGTTAGATCTATCCAACTAGATTCATGTACAACATAATTCAATTGTAAAGATCAGATAGCTTTAATAATAAACAACAACAAGAAATATTTATGAATTTCGTCCGATATAGACAAGGTCGGTGGTGGCCTATCGATCGAAATCAGCTTCTGTAGCAATTTATCTGGGGGAGAAAAAAAAACAAGTATCAGTATGTGAAGGTTGTATAAACGCGATGAGTAGAATTTTAATTTCCACTACTACCGGTATCAAATTACAAAAACAAGACTCCCTTTGTAGTCGCCATCGTGTTTGTCGGACCAACAATTAAGTCAAACACACCTGTTCCATTTATCCGATAATAATCAACGAAAGACGAAAGAGTCACGTTTGCTTTTAAATGCGTTTAAGATTCTTCTCGGGCTTTCTTCAACAGTGCTACAGCAACAAGATCAATTAATTTAATCTAATCATATAGTTGCAGTCCAGTAAAGTTTATACGTAAATATAAGTATGCCAACACTCCAACACACCATATGAATACTAATAATATTATCATATACCGAGACGGAAATTTCAACCATTAACACTGGGACAAGCTAGTTGGAGAGAATTCAAATCGTCGAAATAGACTTTTTCGATACGTTTTGAATCTATCCAATATTTTTGACACGTGTATTCAGAGCCGGCATGAGGATATGTGCCGCCCCTAACCAAACAGTTTTATACCCGCCCCCCTCCACGCTTAAATGATTATCAGTTATCAGAACCCTGTATCGCTTGTAATTTTACCAAAAGTGCAACAACAAAAACAATACATATAATCATTTTTAACTATTTCACATGACGCCAAATCTTTCATCAATAATTAAGGGTCAGTAATATGGATCTACGATATCCAGGGCAAGCGCTATATCCTGTAAGGCCCTGTGTACAGTAATACCTTCTCTAAAAAGAAAAATGTTGATTTGCTTTTACTGAATCATTTGTTCATTTCAATAGTCTAAAATAGAGAAAGTCCTTTTACTGCTCAAAAATTTATGATCCATGATTACTGCGTCTTAAAGTCTAAATTAAAGTAGAGAGAATTCAGGTCTAAAATTTTATAAAGGTGCCTGAATTTCCTTTCTTGAACGACTCTATAGAAAAATTTGGCAAAAAGCTGGTGGAGGTAATGAAAATCGTTTCAAATGTTAAAACAAAGCTGAGAGTGTAGTACCAGAACGGAGAAAAAATTTTCTAAATCTTAATTTTACCACAATTTCAAACTAGTTTACTAAGACCGGACGTTTTAAACAAAAATGTTCAGGAAACTAGATTAGAAGACTAGAATTTAGCTGGAAAATCAACCGCTTTTCATACTTCATTAGCGAATTCGATCGAACGTTGCAATTTTAGTGCAAAAACAGACTAAAAATATAACAATTTTGCCTTTTTAGAATCAAGAATAAAATTCAATTGAAGCGGAATTATTCAATTCTAAAATCTACTAAATTCAACTAAATCTTCTACTTTTAAAAGTAGCCAAATGAAAAATCGATTAAAGTCAATAATTTAGTTCAAAAATATTGTAGATTAAAAGTTTTTAAGTTGAGCTTAATTGTTAGCAAAATTTATTAAGAATTAATGACTTAAAACTTAAAACGAAAGTATCTCACTTTCTGTACACTTATTGAATGACATTGAGACTTAGTTTTTCTTGCCCTACATAAGCTCGCTTTAGCAAGACATTAGCCTAAATCGAACTAATGGAAGGCTTACACATATTTCGGTGGGGGGGCGTCCATGTACAAATCCCCACCCAATTCTCTGTAAGTCCGCGCTTAGGTAGACTTAAGCCAAGATCTTGCAAAGACGAGCTTAAGTAGTGCACGATAAAACCGGGATTAAGTCATAATTTTGCCGCCCTCAGACAGTGTATGAGCGCTTGAGCTGGCCCTGCACTGTATATCGCATAATTATTAACAATTAAGTTGATTGATAGTCCATTTTTAAATTTCTAACGTAATTGTTTGTAACAAACGTTATCAAAATTATTGATTTTACTGTCAGAAAATTTGTCCTTTGTTTTCTTTAGAATCATTAAGAACTACTTATGAAATTACGTTACAAACTAGACACTTTTGTTAAAAAACCTTGACTTTGATACTTTATTTGATAAAGTTAAAAGAAAAAAAATTACAAATCCGTTTTAAAAATAGAACAAATCATTAAACAGGGACGCATCAAAAATTGGGAAAGCCTCGGCGGTTACGATTCACAGACCACATATTTCTGGTTTTCTTCTCCGAAATTGTTTGCTCAAAAGTGGGCTAAGAACTAAGACTGTCTAAATTATCTAATTCAGACAATCAGACTTGCATTAAAAGTCGAAGGTTGTACTTGAAAATTGACCCCACATCAAAAATTTTGATAATTTAAGCCAAAATCTTCAACTTTGTTACAGATTAAATGTCCTTATTTAGGCCTGACTTTAGCAAGAGCTAGCTTTAAATCGAACTAACGGTAGGCTTACACGCGTTTGGTTGGGGAGTCTGTTCATGTACAGACTCACCCCCCACTCGGCCTGTAAAACCGCCCTTATCTAGATTTAAGGCATGGTGTTGCTAACAAGAGCTTAAGTAGGGGAAGAAAATTTTAAAATTTTCTGAAAGCTGCCAAAAAAATTCAAAACCTAGATTTTATGTCGCCAGCTCCGTTCAAAAAAAAAACGACTGTAAGTGCCTAAATCTCCACCTTGCATTAAGAACTAGATTAAAAGTTAAGAACCTTACTTTAAATAAGGACGAAAATGTCCTAGATTCTAAACTCAAAGTCAAGGTTCCAGCTCAGAAAATCGACTAAAATGACTAAGAGACGATTTCACCAATTTCGGTTAAGTCTAATGAACAGTTAAAAACAATCGTTGCTACGATTATAAAAAACGTTTCTATGACTTATTTGTTCGTTAAAATTTAACAAACGTTGGTGAAATCGACCCTAAATAATCTCATATTTAGAAACTAACGACCTACAAAAATAAAAATGCTTGATAATTCCCTCTTATTCGTGTTTCAATTGCAAAATTTGCTAAAACTGGTGGACTTCGATTGAGATACGTCGGCATCGGCTATTCGTTGATCCGTCTCTGGTATTGTGAAAATTTTATTAGTGAAATTAATGTAATAAAATATAGATACATATTTTGAATGAGTAATTTGCCTCGATCTGTACATTAGTATTCTCCAACAAATTCTTCGCCTCTATCTGTATCAATTTAAGTGTTAATGTATTATGTCTATGTTGGTTTTCTAAAGAGAATTTGTGAAAGGGTAGCTTCTATACGCACCCTTAACTGTTCTAATTGTAGTGTTACAATGGGGGAGATGTTACCATATACCAAATAAAAGCTCGCCCGGGATTAACAAACATCCATTTAACTGTCAGTTCCAAGAGGATTTCTCCTCAGATTCCATTCAATGAATTACATTGGAAACAGACAACTGACTCCTTCTACTATTTTAATATATTTTGCTTTTCTATAGCGTATGCTACTGTTGTGTTTGTATCAATCGGGATCCGGTCAATATGGGCACAAGAACGACCCATCGTAATGGAATTCAAAAGATTGGTCAAAACAACTCCGATGTATCGTGTAATGATTCAACAATTTATATTGGCCGTGCTAGTACTCTTGGCCGTTCCGGTATATTTATTATTGTTATTAATTGTTTAAGTAATTAATTAAATTTATTTTGTCGTAGAAGTAGTTGTATTGGAAGCTGAAGATCGTGTTTAGCAGCGGCTCAGAATATGCATGTGTATCATCATCAACAAGTGGACAACGTTTAGCGCAAGTTGTAGCAGCTGATCCAGATGATGAATCATTCCGTTATCGGATCACATGGATACGACCATCAACAAATTCACAAGGATGTTTGCCAGCTACTTCTACCAACAGTCATCAATCAAATTATCATCATCATCGTCATTTATATTCATAAATTCACAACAAGCAAAAAAACGAAAAATATGTATTGTGGGAAACAGAGAATGTGTATTGATTTATCATTTTGTATACTGCCAGATTTATTAAAATTTTGGGTGTGTACAAAATCAGAATGTAAACAAATAACAGGCAGAAATTTCCATACCGTCCTAAGCATTAATTAAATTCAACGACTGTATTGTAATTATCGGTCCATAAAGACTGATGATCACCTATCTATACAACTAATTAGCTACAAATGACAGAGCTTGAATTTCCACCTATATTATCTATCTATATATACCTTTATCATTTTGTTTAAGGATTGTTCCACCCCACTCTATTATAAAGGGTGTTTCAAAACATGTGTCGGAAAATGAAACCTGTGGTTCTTTGGCTCTTTCTAAGAAAAAAAGTTCCTAATAATATAGGTCCGCAAACGCCTCGTTTTCCAGATACAGGCTATCAAAGATTTTTTTTTAATTTTTCGACAATATCTCAGGAAGCGTTTGAGATACAATACTCAGTTTTTGCCCAGGTCATACCATTTATTTTTGGTACTTATGTAAAAAAGATTGACGTTTTAATTTGTGGTTTCAAAATTGCAATTTTCTCAGTGCCGTCGAAATTCGGGAGAAAAAAATCTAGCAGAACCCTGAAATCTCTGCCTCTGGCATATTAAAATAAATTAAATTCGCACTCATAAAGTAACCAAAATTAATGGTATAACATGGGCAAAAGCTGAGTACTCTATCTCAAACGGTTCCTGAGATATTGTCAAAGAATTAAGAAAAAAAAAGTTCTCTCGAAAACGGTGCGTTTGCGGACCTATATTATTAGGAACTTTTTTTCTTAGAAAGAGCCAAAGAATCACAGGTTTCATTTTTCGACACATGCTTTGAAATATCCTGTAGATGTGCAAATTTAATTTAAGATTAGCCTATCGGACCTATTTTATTGTTGTTCAATCTGTCTAATTTTAGTTCAGAAGGAATCGGACTGGTCTTTACAAAATTACATCGATTCATTATTGATAAATTGTAAATATTATAAATATAAAAATGTTGATGTTTCAATTATTGAATGTTTCAATTGTTGTTATCATATTCGAATAAAAGAAGGCAGATTTGTTAATTAGATTCGTAAAAATATAATTTTATAAATTAATGAATTAAATAAATTACAAAATAAAAAGACATTTTAATGTATTAATAAGAAAAATACTTGTTCAATGTTTTGATAAATGTAAACCGTCTATCACTAAATAAATTTTATGGAAATTAAAACAATACGATTGTTATCATTAATTCGTACATGCTGTATTTGTACAATCCCTCCATGGATTCCACGTATATTTAAATAATCGAGGATCAGCATTTTCGATATCTATATTAACATCAACTTGCGGCAGTAGACCTTTACGATACTCAACTAATGCCCGTTTCATTCGTCGGACAACACTCGGAAAAAATCTCGCTAGATCATTCTGTTCGCATGGATCGCTCGGTATATCGTAGAGACAAACGGCGCCGGCTAAAATTCCAAAAAAATCCTTTTTAAAATAATAACAATAGCAATTTTATGTGAGTTACTTACAAGCCGGTTCGCATGGATTCTTCTTGGCTCTCTCATTCAAGCATTTAATCGTCGAAGACTGTCGTAAACTTTCATATTCCTGTTCGGAGATGGGCGTATAATTAATTTTCTTTACCACCCGCCCGGCTGGACTATTAATAATTGCTGACGTATTATACGACGGTTCCATGATGTTTTCATTGAATGATGCACCGAAATATCCATCATAATTACCATCATGACTTGTACCGACAATTAATTTCCAATTATAGAATCGCAATCCTGCCAATCGTGTCCTTTCATCAATATTCAATAAAATATCGTTACGTGGTGATGGTAGATCGTACACAAGGCTCGACCATTGATCGATACCATCTAGATCCGGATCTAATTGACTGATATCACCGTTGGCTGCCGAAAACAGTGTTGGTAACCAATCGGTTATGTGAATTAAATCGTTAGAAATACGTGATGATTGTACTAATAATGGACTCCATATTAATGCAACACTACGTATACCACCTTCGAGTAGCGTGTCTTTGATGCCGCGCAGAGGATAGTTTGAGCCCCAATTCCGGTGGATACCGTCAGTGGGGGCACCATTATCGGATATAAACGCGACAATACTGTCCTGAAGAAGGCCGCTAGAATCTAAAGCTTCCATTATCGCACCAACACTATCATCCAATTTTGATACCATAGCGGCGTAAGTTCTACGATTTGGATCTGGTATGTGTTTGAATTTATTGATAGTTTCTTGTGGGGCCTCCAGGAATTTTCCCTCATTAGCCGCATGGACGGCTAAATGTGAAACGATTAAAAATAACGGTTTATTGGTATCGTGTTTTTTTATTGTTTCTACAGCTTTCTCTGTAAATAAATCTGTAGCATATTGACCAACATCACTCCATGATGGTTCTGTATCTTGACGTAAATCAAAACCACTATAATGGACATCGTTGATTTTGTACGTTGTTATATAATCGTAATAACTTGTGAAACCGTTATAGAAGCCGAAGAAATGATCAAAGCCGCGATTTGTTGGTGTTTCATTCCATCTAGAATACCCTAAATGCCATTTACCGATTAAATGTGTAACATACCCCATATCCTATAATGTTCATTAAATACTTCCAATATTCTCTAATTAATTAATTAAATAGATTATACTTTGAAATATTGTGGTAATATTTTGCCTTGCGGTAGACTTCTGTTTTCACCTGGCTGTAACGATAGACCTTGCATACCTAATCTCATCGGGTATTTACCGGTGAATAAAGCTACCCGTGTCGCTGTACCAATCGATTGTACATAATGACTGTTAAGTATGATACCATTATAAGCTAAAGCATCAATATTAGGTGTAGGAATCTGATTGCTGCCATGGAAACCTACATCGTTCCAACCCTGAAAACAACGTTACAATCATACTCGACTGATTATTGTTATTTTAGCTTGTTTATTTGTTCGTGTATGATTAGAAAACGGATATATTCAAAAGTTCAAAGTCGGTTGAACATCAGATAATAAAACGATTTTGTGATGACTTCCTCGCAATGTTGCTGGAGGTTAATGTTTGTTAATATTTAAATAAATACAGCAACCAGACAATAGAATAAATTAAACGGACGAAGAGATCGCAAAATATTGATAAAGAAAATCGATTGTTGGGCGTGGGATAGAATAAATTTTACCATGCTTTGGAGAAAATCCAATTATACGTCAACATATTTGTTTCAAGAAGTGTAAATGAAATTATTCACTGTATTGGAAGCAACAGGTACTGTAGCAATTTGGGAAATCAGACAGATATCCCTAAAGACATTTTTATGGTTTACTGGACTAAAAACAGTACATTTCATTATTTGGTTATCCTAAACATTGTATGTATAATTTTACACTGGTGCTGAAATAATAACAACTTGTTTATACACGCAACGGTGCTCACTTGGTGTTGTGGTTTTTCGGCATTTTCACGAATCTGTGACTGACAAGCGTCCTAATAAAACCCCTATCACACCATGCTTACGTTATCTCAAATTAGCATAGTATTTTCATGAATGTCTCCCTATTCAGTCCAACACTGATTTTAGATTTGCTGAAAGTTCAACGATTATATAACATCCTCAATGCAACTAATGAAAGTCAAAACAACCTTTTTTTTAAATCTACCAAGCTTTTATGTGTTCAATCTGGTAAAATTATTATTATCTCGAGAAAGAAAAGCAGAATAAAAATTGTGAAAAATGTAAGCTACTCGCACGAAAATGAAAATTTGCAATATAGCTTTGTGAAATCTTTAAACACAAGCTCTATTGTTTGGAAACATCGAATTTTAAAGAATAACAGCTAAACATGAAACTGGTAGCATTCTTCATCCTCATTTAAACTTTATTAACTTCTAACGTGTTTGAACTCCTTAAAGAAATTGTACGCAATTTGAGAACACCCATAAAGCCATAAAGAGCTTGGAATTTTCTGCAGTAGTGGATACCGAGACGTATCGAGAGTTGAATGAACGCCGGTTATAGCGTAAAGATATTCATACAAGATCATAACAATAATTATAATTGAAGAGCGATTTTGTTTTTGCTTCTAAATAGAGCAAAGATTCATAATAATGAGCTTGGTTTTTTTTCGTTTAGCAAAAAGAATTGATTAAGAATTTTATTTTGAAAGAGGTTTGAAAACCAGCGCATCGAACCGGAATTGAACTGAAAACCGAAAACTGAAAATACGTAAATTTTGGCCGGAAGGAAATCCAGAGTCAAAATGAAAACAAAAACAAGTTTTTTTCGGTTCAAGCATACCGTTTAACATGATCTTTTTCTCCTTTTTCTTTTTATCTCCCTGCCTCGGGAATTAATCATTTCGGACTGAACCGCAAACTAAAACCCGAAAAAACCGTTATTTTTGTAGGAACGAAAACCGGAACCGAACGGATAATATTTTTTTCAGTTGAACTGGAGCGAAAACCGAAACAAAAAAAAATAAACGTTCGGAGCCCTGTAAAATAGTCTCTGAAATTGAAACTATAAAAATTAATAGAATATTCTATTTTCTTCACAAACAACAACTGTTAGATTTCGAGAACCTTTGAATAAAACCTTATTGCTCAAAATAGATGGTTTAGCACAAAAGTAGCATGAAATCTATACTGAAAGTTGAAAATATTTACTAAAAATGAAGAATTCAGTCCAAAGTCCTTTTATTGCTTCAAGAGCAAAATTTTTTAAAAAATATAAACTTTTAGGAGTAGAATGTATTGAAACGTGTAGTTTAAATCAAAAATTCAGAAAGTGACCAAAAGTGTCCGAACAAAACTTCTTCACACTGATGTTATATAGGACAAAAAAAACTGGAAATAACATATTGACAGTGTTGAATTCCCCCCTAAAA
>JAZBGW010000451.1:3151-20114 GCA_037464815.1 Mylabris variabilis | reverse complement strand
GTTGTGGCATCATACAATATTGTTGTCCACCAGGATATTGATATTGTTGATATGGATAACCTTGCATATAACCACCATAACCTTGATACCAATAACCACCATAACCATAAGAATATGGTGGTTGTGCAGCTTGGGCAGCAGTATTATTACCACTAGCTTGTCCTAAATTTGTTGCAACCGTTGATGATGATGATGATTGTTGTATACCAGTTGTTGTTGGATCTGGACCAATACCACCATTCTCTTTACCCCAAAAACATTTAACAGTTTGTCCATTAATTTCTGTATTATGTATTGTTTCAATTGCATGTGTTGCTGATTCTTTTGTTGCAAATTTAATAAATGCATAACCTTTATCTTTAAATACTCGTATATCTTGTATAACGCCAAATTGTGAGAATGTTTTTTGCATAAGGTCCTCAGTTAAACCACTTGTAAAACCACCACAATACACTGTACAATTTGTTGGTGAACTCTGATTATAAACTTCATCGAATGTTGGTTGTTTTGTACGTTGTGTTTTATTTTCTGTACGTGGTGGTGGTGGTTTACGTGTTGACCAATTTGTACGTATTGATCTACTACCTAACCATTGTCCATTCATTGCTTGTATAGCATTCTCGGCTTCAGCTTTCTTAACAAACGATACAAATGCATAACCTTTTGATTTTAATGTTTGCGGATCACGGACAATACGACAATTCGATATTTCCCCAAATGGGGCAAAGGCCTCACGTAATGTTTCAGTCTCAATTTCTGGTGATAGATCACCAACAAATATATGATGATGATTGGATGTATCTTGTTTTGGTTGATTACCAGGACTGGTTGCCCAATTCACTTTCATTTCTTTACCCAAAAATAGACGTTTATTCATTGCCGCCAATGCTGTTGATGCTGATTGATGATTTGTAAATTCAACAAATGCATATGGATCATTGCCCGGTTCGCGGATAATTTTACAACCTTTAACTGGACCGATTTGTGAAAATAATGTGCATAATAGTTCTTCAGATACACTTGAATCTAGGTTGCCTACATACAATGTTTTTGGATGGCTTTCATCCGACATGGTGACGCCGGCACTAATTCCCACAAACCAATACAACAAATAATAACACACCAACGAATTTTATTTGGTTACACCACATACAATTGTGCGTGTGTGTGTGTGTCTATTATAAAATAGCCGATTCTCTTCAATTTTGGCTCTACAACAATAATAAAAAAATAAATAAATAAATCACACAATCAACTCTTCGTTCTCAACAGGCCACAATGACAAAAACTGGCCAACTTTTCGCCATTCGCACCAGCCAGCTGTCAGAAAAAAAAAACGACCACTCAACGAAAATCCCTAGAAAATCACACTAAATCAACAATATGACCAACATTAATTTAGTGTTGGGTTCTCGACAGTGTTGCCAAAACGTTTTAAAATTCCGTAATAGATTTCTTTGTCAGTGAAAACGTACAATAAAAAATTAAATTATCATTTGAGCAAATATAGGTGTCTTTAAGATTTAATATGTTTTGCAATTTTTGCAAAAAATTATTAAAAGTAAACAAAAATAAGATTTGTACTGTAACCATTTATATAAATCATTCAACCTCAAGAATGGAAAACTAATCGTAATTAAAAATAATTAACTTTTCAAAAACTTCTGAAATTTATGTCTGTAATGAAAACGTAATAGATTTGAATGACGTAACAAAATTTAAAAGAATCTAATAGATTTAATACGAAAGTAACAAGTCTGGCAACACTGGTTCTCGATGCTACTCGGATTCGCAACACTTCCTTCGAGAAATACTCGAGTACTCGACGAGTCTCATCAATTGTCATACGACTACTCATTTTTTTAATTGTATTCTATATCTTCAAAATAAATATTAAAGTGTTTTTCGTATCAATTATTGAATGTTGAAATTAATGCAAAAATAGAAAAGATCTTTAAATTTCCGTCTATTTGTCTCAGTAAAAAAATAATTTAGATTGCTTGCTAGGCTACACTTAACTAGAAAAGAGTGACATCTTACGGTAGAATGTTTTTTAAAAACATGCAATGTAGTCAGATTGAGCCGTATTCTGAACTTGTCCAGCGAGAGATTGCACTTTTTTTGACAGCTAACTGCCAACTTGGTGAAATAAAAATTACTAAATTTATTCCAAATTTCAGTGATATAATTATTTATTTTTCAATACATCTCATTTATTGATCGTAACGATACCCAACCAACTCCTTGGTTGGTCAAATCTATTTTTGCCTGCTTACTTGCTTAGGCTATTACGAAATCTGGTGAGATTTTGCTGTCAAAAAAGTGCAATTTCTCACTGGACAAACTATACAATAGTACAATTTCATTAGATCCACTGAAACTGAACTGAAAATCGTAAGACTACGAGAGAATTTTTCCCTAGACTTTGAATAAAAAAATCCCTAGAATTCGCTAGATTGTTATTTGCTCCAAAATTCAGTTTTTTAAAAGGTGAAGAAAGTTAAAATAACTATTTTTCGATACAAGAATGTAAAATTAGAGATTCTGACAAGTAAACAAATAAAAATTCCCTCAATCTAGAGAAAAAAATTTAGACCTGGCAACGTTGAACGCTTTTCGTCTCAACACTACCAACATTAAGACAATAAAATCACTGAATTTTTGCACTGTTTTTATTACGTTTTTAGAGGTTAAACATACAATTTTCAATTTGGATATTTTCAAAATCGACACAAATATTAAAAACAAATACTATATACGCTGTTTTATCAATGTAACATTACTGATAATAAAATATTGATTGATCTCTGTAAAAGTATGAAAGACAAACAATATTACAATGTCATTATCGGAAGAATCAACAGAGTCCCGACAACGTAACGAATTTGAAGCTTTAAACGTAAATATTTCAACAATCCCAAATGAAAATTAAACTAAAATTAAATTGCAGGCAATTTACGGTGATGATTTGAAAGATTTACGAACGAAAGCTGTATGGAATAAATGGCAACCATTGAATCTATCAATTTCTTTAATACCCCAACAAGGTGGCAGTAATCTAGGTGGTTTGAATGAAATCAATGCAAAAGTGGATTTGCACATCATCTGTCCAACAAATTATCCAAATAAATCACCGAAAATCCAATTGGAGAACAGTAAAGGTCTATCCGATAATTTATTATTAGAATTACAAGAAAATCTTGAATGTAAAGCTCGAGAATTGGAAGGTGAAGAGGTGATATTTCAATTATGTCAATACGTTCAAGAATTTCTACACTTACATAATAAACCATCGGCGAAAAGTTTTTACGATGAAATGTTACAAAGACGTAAAGAGAAAGAACAACAGGATCTGGAAGCGAAACAAATCGAAGAGAATCGACAAGTATACACACATACACACAAAACTTTAATTAGCATTAATTTTTTTTTTTATAAATTAGCGACAATTTATGCTCGAAGAGGTGCAACGTAGACAGGCGATTTTGAAATCGGAATTGCGTTTACAGAAAGGTGGCCGTTACAATTCGGAGGCATCAAACGATTCCGATATTAATCAAAGAATATCAGTTTCAAATAAGTATGCGACTTTGTGCCTATGATAATTTTAGATGTTAATTTCTTTTAAAATTTTCAGTTCATCTGATGATTTAGACGATTGTCAATGTGAAAACAAAACAGTCTTGTTGGAATTCAATAATCGTGACATTCAACGAGGACAATGTTTGAGTAAGTCTCTTAAAAAAATACAAGATATGTTTTGACAATGACCCATTAGAAACATAGCAAGTTCGAATTCATACAAGCTTATGAAATTTTAGCGCAATTAACAACCCTCGTATATTTTGTAGTGCTCCCTCCTTTCTTATTTTAATTGGAACAGTTAATTTTCTATTGCATTCTTGAATTCTGTGGCTAAACAGAAGAGAAGTTTGATATTTTGACTTTTAATTAAAAAATTCAAATCTTGGAAACTATTGTCGCTGAACGGTTGAAACTTGGAATTCAAATAGCACAAATAATGCACTTTTGATCAAAATTTGAAGGACTTAATTATCTTTCAGCGTTTAGCTGAAATGAATTTTTCTTTCAAGCAATTTTCAAATTGCTATATCTTACTTATTTTTGAATACAACACCATTGTTAGATAGAGAAAAAGATTCTGTATCAAAATCTATATTTGATACTTTTCAGTTTCATCTAATTATTTTCACCAGTCTGAAAATACCAAACATCTAGTCGCCTATGTCAAATGAATTCACTTGTAATGAAATGCATAGAAGGCTTAGCAATATGACATCACTTGTCACAAATGATGTTAAAATTAAATATTTTACATGCATTTTTCCTTAGCTTTATCATATTCTACATGCATAAAAAAATAATTACAATAAATATTAATTTAATTAATTAATAATTTTTACCATTTTTCATTTGGAAAATCTACAATTAATTAATTAATTACATTGACATGAATTGTAACAATTGAATTGACAGTTATTTTCCAAAGCCTTCTATGTATTTCATTAAAGGCAAATTAATTTGACATAGGCGACTAGATGTACTTTACATTTTATTTCAGAGGAGAAAATTAGATGAAATAGAAATTTTTGAATAATTGATAAATTATCAAAGATAGGTATAGAAAATGTTAATACAATTTAATTTAGAATAGTTTCTCTATCTAACCGTATAAAGAAACATGGTGTTTCAAGGAAAGTTTTAGATCGAAAATTTGTAATAGATATTTTATTAATATTCAAAAACCTTTGACGAATAGAATTGTCAAGAATAACAAAATCACCAATCCAAGAACATAAAAAGTCACTAGAAAATTTTCCGGGTCTAGTGATGTAATGAGCCAGTTTCTGGACGTTTTTTGAGATATGAAAAGTTAGTATTTGCGGACGGAGACACAAAAAATTAATTTCAGTTTAGCACTGAAAGATAATTAAATACGTTAAACTTTGATAAAATGTGCATTGTAGGTATGTGTTAACAGGACCCCAAATTTCAACTTTTCAAACAGTATAAAATTTCATATAGAATTAAAAACTGTAAGCATTAGATCACAAGTCACATAATCAAAGAAAATAGATAGTTTTAAATGGGAAAACGGCCCCACTTTTTACAACTTCCATCAACTAGAATTTGTTATTTTTCTAAATGGCCCATTGTGTCAGAACAGATCCTGTAGTTTTAAATAATCAATCTAATCAATTGTTTGGATAAAAGAACATTTCAGTTCGAATCACACAACATACGGTGGTATTGATAAAAAAACTGGTGAATTATTAGTGATTAGTGAATGGATATTACAGACAAAGAATGATACAGAATTAGGATTTGTTTTAAAACAATTATCAAGTATTGAACAAGAATTGAGTTATTTATTAAAATTAAAACATCCAAATTTATCAAATTATTTAAATATTAATTATCAACAATTCAATAATGGTAGAATAATTGTTTATTTATTACGTGACTTTATAAATGGTTTAAATTGTCGTTTTTTAATTAATTTATCACCGAATATACAATTGATACGTTATATTGCAAAAGAAGTTTTATATTCACTTGATTATTTACATCGAAATAATGTAATACATCGTGATTTGAAAGCTAGTTGTATTTATATTAATGATAAAAGATCAATCAAATTAACAAATTATAGTATTTATAAACGTTTAAATGATTTATTATCATTAACAACAAATAATTCAACAACATATAATCGTAAAACTGATATTTTTAAATTTGGTTTATTTCTATTAATGTTAATAAATAATGGTAAAGAACAAGATTATGAAACTATTAATATACCAAGTACAATACCACATGATTTATATGATTTTTTAACGAAATGTTTATGTAAACAAGAGAAACAACGTTATACAACTATACAATTATTGAATCATTCATTCATTTGTACAACAACAATTGTACAATTATCACCAAAACATCATCATCAAAATCAACAATATGATCATCATCAAGATGATTTAGATTTGTTAGAAGTAGAACGTAATAATAAATCATCATTAGAAATTCTAAATCCAATAACAACAACTACAACAACAACACCACAAGCATTAATGATGATGAATCAATCACGTATTAGAAATGAATTTGAATTTCTACAATATTTAGGTAAAGGTGCATTTGGTGATGTTATTAAAGTACGTAATAAATTAGATGGTGGTTATTATGCCATAAAACGTATACAATTGAATCCGAAAAATCGACAATTAAATAAAAAGATTATACGTGAAGTGAAATTATTATCAAGATTGAATCATGAGAATGTTGTACGTTATTATAATTCATGGATTGAAACGACAACAATTAAACATGACGAGAATCAAAAGAATTTAACGAAAAATTCAAAAAATGTACCGAGGATCGATAGGAAAGATGAGGTAAATCACTTTTTTTTCTTTTTTTTTAAAAAATGTTAGTGTCTACATAATATAAGTGCAGTTTTAATTTTGATATTGTTGATTATTATAGTTTACATTGTGTGATAATATCGAAGATTTAGCACCGCCGATAAAAAATGTGGAAATTTCTGTAACTTACGATAGTAAATCGATGCATAATTTGACTATAATCTCCGACGAAGAGTCTAGCGATGAAGACGATGACGATGATGATGATGATGACGAGAATTGGGGGATATTTAATCAAGATTCCACAGATTCTGATGGTATAGAATTTGAACGTGATGATGGTACATCAGAACAATCATCACAACCATCGATAGATAAACAATTAGAAGAAGATTCAACAACAACAACAATTGATTTTATGTATATACAGATGGAGTTTTGTGAGAAAAGTACATTACGAAATGCTATCGATAATAATTTATATGAGAATCAAGAGCGCGTCTGGCGTTTATTTCGTGAAATTGTTGAAGGCTTAGCACATATCCATCAACAAGGTATGATACATCGTGATCTAAAACCGGTAAATATCTTTTTAGATTATGATGATCATGTGAAAATTGGTGATTTTGGTTTAGCAACAACAATAATTAAATCGAAATTTAATGAATTGAATCCAATTGTTGTTAATAATAATAGTGATAATAATAATCTAATTAGTGATGGTGAAAGTAAAACAGGTTTAATTGGTACAGCATTATATGTTGCACCAGAATTATCAGTTGCAACAAAAGCTATTTATAATCAAAAAGTTGATATATATAGTTTAGGTATAATATTTTTCGAAATGTCCTATCGTCCATTAACAACAAATATGGAACGTATAAAAATTCTACAAAATCTACGTACAAAAGATATTCAATTACCAGATGATTTCATTAATGGACAATTGAATATAAAACAATATTATTTAATTAAATGGTTATTAGATCATGATCCATCAAAACGTCCAACATCTAATGAATTATTACAATCTGAATATATACCACCACCAGTATTAGCTGAATGTGAATTAAGAGAATTAGTAAGGCATACATTAAGTAATCCACAATTGAAAGGTTATAAATATTTGATTGCATCATGTTTTAATCAATCATTAACACCAGCACAAGATATTACCTATGATGTTGATCCATCTACAGCAATTGTATCAAAACCATTACAATTATATGATTTTATCAAACAAATTACAATTAAAGTAAGTAGTTTAGTTTTATTTAAAAGTTGAGATAAATAAAAGTGTTTTTGTTTTAGATTTTTAAACAACACGGCGGTCAAAATTTATCAACACCACTTTTAATGCCTAAAAGTAAATATTATAATGGTATTGAGTCGTGTGTTAAATTAATGACACATTTCGGTGGTATTGTTTCATTACCACACGATTTAAGGTATAAGTAAACATCATGTTTTATTATTATTATTAATTTTTGAATATTCTATAGAGTACCGTTTGCACGTTATGTTGCATGGAATGGTATTACGAATTTGCGTCGATATTCAATTGAACGAGTTTATCGTGAAAAGAAAGTATTCGGTTTCCTACCAAGAGAATTATACGAATGTGCTTTCGATATTGTTACACCTACATCAGGTAAAATAATAATGAACGTATAACTTAACTTAAAACATACGATATTGTTTGTTTTCTCTAATTGTAGGTGGTTTGATAACAGATGCTGAAATTTTATATTTAGTTTATGAAATAATTAAACAACTACCGGTACTTGAGAATAAAACATTTTTAATTCGTTTAAATCACACATTATTAATTCAAGCGATTCTCTTACATTTTGGTATTAAAGAGAAACACGAAGAGATGTACCAATTGATATTTGATGTTAAAGTGAGTATAATATATAGGGCTGTTTTTTTTTTTAAAGTGGTCAGTTCTTATGAAACTCCCACTAGCCGGTGAGCGATTCAAAAAATATTTCAAGGATTTGTAGAGGCGGCCATGGAGACCATTTTGGCAAAATAAGAACCTTGCAGCTTATTTAGAAGTTGGCCAAAAAACGATCGTTTCGGACAATGTTGCAATTTTCAAAAACTGACAAAGCACGCAAAACGACTAAGAATGATTCGTAGACTCTCCTAACAGAGATTATTTTCGATTTTGTCCATTTCATTCTAGAGAAAAGGTAAAAGATTTCCACCTGTTCCAGAATAAAATGAAGAAAAACGAAAAAAATTACTCTTGGGGGTTTCTACGAGTCATTCTTAGTCGTTTTTGTAAATTGTGACATTGTCAAAAACGAGCGTTTTTTGAACAACTTCTAAATAAGCTACAAGGTTCTTATTTTGTTAAAATGATCTCTAAATCCTTGAAATATTTTCCAAATTACTCGCTAACTAATAGGAGTTTAATAAAAATTGACCACTTTTAAGAAAAACATCCTGTAAGTATAGTGTTAATCAATCGTGTTTTACATATTTTTAAAAAATGTTTTAGAATGGTCGCATACCAAAATCTCAAATGCAAACGCATTTAATCAGTTTCGGTCTATCCGATAATTCGATATCAACATTAACAAATATTCTATTATCAGAATATGAAATTTCTAAAGCTGTAAGCTATCTACAATTGATAACGAAAAAACGTACAGGTGATGCTGCTAAATTAGCACATCAAGCTTTACAAGATTTAAAAACAATCATACATAATGTTGAATTATTTGGTATTGTTAATTTTGATATTGTGATATCACCAGGTATGACATACAATGCCCATCAATATTCTGGTATGTTATGTCAATTTGTTTGTGAATTAAAAAAGAAACATAAACATCATAGTAATATGGAAGTTATGGCAGCTGGTGGACGTTATGATTCAATGATAATTGGTTATCGAAAAATCTTGGAGGATTCAACAATAATCGATAAAAATATTAAACAATCAGCTGTTGGTATATCAATATCATTAGATAAATTAGTACAAGCTATACAAAAAGAACAAAATGATGATTTACAAATAATAACAAAAATGAATTCGATTGATGTTGCTGTATGTTCAGTTGGTATAATTAAAATACAACAATTAAAAGAGAAAATCAAGATTTTAACAAATTTATGGTCAATTGGTATACATTCAATTTTAATTGAAACAAATAATTTAGATGAAATCTATGCACAATGTAATGAATTAAAGATACCACATTTGATTATGTTGAAAGATAGTGAGAAAGGTATGGTGATTGTATCTAGTTGGGAACGTGATCGATTCCATGAGAAAACTATTAAAATAATTGAATTGATTGATTATATGCAGAAAATTGTAAAACGTTGGCGTCACGGTACACAAGATTCAATACAAACATCGAATTCTTCTTTAACAAGATCAGAAAGTAAAAGTAATAATTATAATAATATCGAACATGAACCTTATGTAACTGTTTATTTTATTACAATTGAAAAATTATCGGCAAATACCAGGAAACGTTATGAAATTCAGGTAAATTTTGAAAATTTACGTGTACATACATATTTATTTATTTATTTATTTTAAAGATAATGTCGCAATTGGATGGTTTATTTAAGAAACTTACAGGATACGTGGTGGTTTTAGGTTTAACAATCGAGGCGAATGTTTTAAAAACTGTCGCTACTTATTTAGAATTTGAATCAGAACGACAATATCAAAAATCTTTATCGACAATTATTGAAAAGTAAGTAATTAAATACAAATTACAATATTTTCTAATAATAATAATAATAATTAAAAAAAACAAATAATCAAATTTTAGACATCCAAGACATAAGAAATATCTAAATGATGTATGTGATAAAATTTTAGAACACAAAAATCAACGTATTAATCCATCTGTTGTCCTATTTAGTGTAATAGATTCAACCTACAGATTAATTATATGATTTCTTTTTTTAATTAAAATAAAATTATTTTTCAATGATTTTCTTTTGTACTTTTGTGTTTCGTTTTTACTATTTTTTGAAATCATTAGAAATAACACAATTTTGTGCAGTCAAAAGAATTATTATATATATGGAAATTGACAAAGAAAACCCTTTAAAAAATTATTTTTAATAATTATAACCACCAGTATACGAACCCCATTGATTATAACCACTATAACTACCTTGTGGATATTGCCAACCTTGATACTGATATTGCTGATCACCACTTTGACCATATGAATAATTATATTGTCCAGTTTGTGAACTTGAATATTGATAAGATTGTGTTGTATTTGCATAATTACCATAATTCCCATAGGAACTTGATTGTGATGATGTTGTTGTTGATGTTTTACCCTTCTTTCCAGTTGTTGAAGAGTCACTATTGAAAACAAAATTAATAATTTGGATAAAGTTGTAAAAAAAAAATTGAATATTGTACCTTTTAGATTCCTTCTTTTTGGCATTTTCTTTACTTAATTTGATAAATTTCTGATACTCCTCATAGGCTTTCTGTACAGATTGTATATCACTACCGAAATCTTCTAAAAATTCCAATTTTCTTTGAGCAAATAAAACTTTTTGATCAGCATCGGCTGTTTCTTTCTCTAAAAATGCATCAATCAATTCTAATATTGTTGTTTCAGTTACATTATCTTGTTGTAATGTTAAATCGATCAATTGTAAATATAAACGTGCATTATTTGGATCCTTTGTTATTGCTGTTTTTAAAATTTCCAATGCTTTATCCATATTTTTAAGTACTTTCAATGTGAATCTTGAATATTTTATAGCAACATTACTTGATATCATTTTCGTTTTTGAATTATTAATATAATGTTCAAATAATTGTACACATTTGTCAAAATCGCCACGTCTACGTTCTAAATTAATACGTCTATAGGCTACTTGTAATAAATTTGGTACGGACTTTTCTAAATTTACTAGAATCTCAGCAGCACGATTTGCATTATTCATATATTCTTCAAACATTGCCCATTGTAAATGTAAACTGGGTTTCTTCAAATGATGTATTGTACAAGCCCGTTCATATACATCCCGGATTTTCGATTCCAATTCAGGATCTTTTAGACTTTCCAAATAATAAACAAACTGTATAAAAAGCAAAAAAAAAATTACAATTCGGAAATAAGAAAATTAAAATGTATACTTTCAACCAGAATTCTTCATAAAGAGCACAGGCAATTAAACAACGTTCAAATAAAACAACAATCCGAACTTGATCGCCTTGTTCAATTTCAAAATCTAAATATTCTTGCCAATTCTTCAACTGACACCTTTCGAGCGGTTTCACATGGAAATAAGGTCGTTTTATCTGTAATTAAAACATATTAAATTTAATATTTTCATAATTATAAATAATTTTTAATTTTAATCGGATTATTATCAGATGGCCTCTGCAAAAATCTTCAAATAAGATTCAGAATTACTTCATGTAGACACATGAAGTAATCAAAAAGTAAATTCATCATCATCAACTGTACTAGTCCAATTTTAAGAGTATTGTTGAATAAAATCGCACACCTGCTTGTTATTTCTTGGCGAATTTTAATAGGCAGTCTTGATATATGTGTAAGGGCGTGGTTTATATTGTATAATTGAGTGGAGTGAAATTTGTACAAATTATATCAAACAAAAAAAAGCAAACGCCGATTGGGTTAGCCTACCCTTCAGCTGTCTCTAAGCCACACCTGTTGTTTTATTTCGATTTTTAACTTCGAAATAAAGAGGCCAATATAAATGCAATAGTTTCAGAAATGAAAAAGATAATTGAAATTTGATTCAGATCCCCCCATACAGTTGACTTTCCTCTATTTATTCATGCAAATTTAATTAAATTATTTTCACTATACAAGAAGTTATGTGGCCCGACCTAACACTACGTTTTTAGAATAAAATTCGTGCTATTTTCAGATATTTGTAAAATCCAATCGGTGTTCCATCAAGAGTCGGACGTCTCTCAATGAAGAATAAAATTTGCAATAGATTGAGACATTATAGACCTCAATATCTCTTACAATTTTCAAGTTATGTGGTCCAACGTTTCTCTTATGGAAACTCCTTGTAATTGTACGATTTCTTTTTTCATTCAGGAACACCCTTAATGCAAAGAGATATTTTTTTTTACTTACACCTTCTTCAAAATTCCATCTTGCAGTCACTGCATTCACTGTATTTTTATGGATTTTACGTCGTATTGAAATAATACGTTCTCTTATCGATTTTGTTTCTTCATCACTGCTAATTACTTTACTGCCATCATCTTCACCTGGTGGTGCATCTGTATTATCTTTATTATTATCATCATTTGTTGTCGTTGATGTGGTGGTTGTTGTTGCTGTTGTTGCACTATCATGTTTTAACATATGGCGAACCTCTTTCCGTAATGCCAAGAATTCATCAACTTCGACAACTTTATTCGGTGGATTTGATTGAATATGTTCTTGAAAACTATAAAAAAAGAGAGAGAAAAATCAATATAAATAATTGATTAACTTTAATTTAAAGAAGAATTTACTTTTGAAAATGCGTATTATAGCCTTGTGTTGGTGTTGTAAATAAACGATCATAAATTCCAGTAACATTCTGTAGACGTTTACCTTCCGTTTCCCATTTAATATAAGAATCCCATAAACGATCTGAACGAAATTCCAAACCACAAGCAGCAATGGCACGTTCAAATTGTGATCGTATATAATCTTCATCATCTGGTTTTGTTGTTTTAACGTAGGTTAGATAATGTAGCCATAGATCGACGGATAATGGAATCGCTTTCAATCCCCTCTCGAATACCTTTACAACAATAAATTAGAAAAATATTTATATTCAATTTTGATGTGTATTTATTTGCAATATTATTATTGATAATAATAATTGATTGTATAAAATTTTAAAATATTTGCCATATTATGAGTCGTTTACCTTCTTGGTTTGTGACAAGCAAAAAAATACACACCAATTTTAATTTTTAATTATTCCTGTAAAAGAAAAGATTATAATCTACTTAATAATAATAATAATAATATTGTTTTAATTAATGGATGGTATCAGTATCTCACAAGAACCTATTATTATCACGTGGATATGTAATTATTTTCTTACATTTGTAATTTTTTTCTCGTTCTCTTGGAATTTGCGAAATTTTATCCAGCGATGTAATGCCTCGCTGTGTAATGCACCTTGGTGATTCTTTTTTGAAAGAATGGGGGGTGTACGCTTTTTTTTTGTTTGTAAGATGGTACAATTTTGTCACAATGTATCATCACAATAATACAACTTAAATAACATATACAAAAATACTACATTTACAATTACAATCAATAATAATCAATATTATTATATTTTTTCACTAAGATAATAATAATAATAATAATAATAGTAATAATGATAAGAAATAATAGCAGCCTTGACGCCGAGCTGTGGGGATTGCAAAATAATTATGTGAGTGTATAAAGCATATAATGGGATAAAAACATTCATTGGTCATCAACGTACCTCTTCGCATTTCTTTTTGTTTCCTTTCCTTTTTTCATAATCAGCATATTTCCGCCAATAACCATAACAATATGGATAATGCGATAGGAATGCATCATAAGCTTCACGGGCTGCTTCCATATCATTCTGTTTTAAACAAAACAAAATTTGACTAAAAATAAATCAACGACAATTATAATTATAACAAACTTCTTGATCCACATATTGTAATAAATAAGTCCAACCAGTAAAATCCGTTGGATCATCATTAACAGCCTTCCAATATTTATCTAATTCTGGTAATTTTTTCACTTTATTATTCTTATCTTCTTCTTTAATTATATTCGTATCAGTAGCAAGTTTCTTCGATGGTACATCATTTTCTGATGTTGGTGAACCGGGATCATAATCACCTTCTGTTAATTTCCTTTTATTACCCTCTTTTTTTACTAATGGTAATTCATCTTCTGATACAACCTAACAAACAAAAATAAATAATTTATTATTTATTATTTAAAAGATAATAATTACTTCAGTATCTGCAGGTAATTCAGCACGTTTCGGTCCTGGTAGTTCTTCATCGGATACTTCTTCAGTTTCTGGTACTTTAACAGCTTGTACTGTTGGTAATTCATCTTCGGAAATATTCTCAGCATCTGGTTCACCACTCTGTACAAGTAATTTATTTCATTTAATTATTACTTTATATGAGAGTATGTAAAATAATAATTTGACTTACAGGTTTTTCAGTAGGTGCATGATTAAAATCATTAGGATCACCCCCAATCCCATTTTCACAATCTTTCGTATTATCATTAGATCCACCAGTTACAACTTCAGTATTGTTGGTTTCTATTAAAGTCTCGTTTGTTTCTAATGTTTCATTATTTGATATAATCTAGAAAATAATTGGGAAACTTTATATAAATTCTTATGCTCATCATTAAAAATTACATCATCTTGACAAGTATTTAAATCGTTGTTTCCAACTGTAATTGAACTCTCTGTTTCATTATTTGTTTGATTACTCTCACATTCCATTTCATTCGTTTCCTGAGCTGTTTTTATTGCATCTATTGTAGTTGTTGTGGTATTTTGTTCAACAACCGACTTCTTCACCTTCTGCCCATCTTCCTCATCTTCGGACACTTCAACTTCCATTAAAACAACCTTCTTACGGGTCTTTTTCGGTTTTACACTTGGTGGTGTACGAACAACTTTACCAGAACGTGTTCGTCTCACTGCAACAACAACATTTTCTATCGGTTGTAATGGAAAAATTGTTTGGTTATTATATGTTTTATAATTATAAAATATTACTACCGTTTTCTTCATTTATGGGCTCGTCTTCAGCCTCCATTCCAAAGATTTGAAAACACTTTTTTCTTAATTAAAAAATTTAAATTTTCAATAAAATGGAAAGGCGAACGTAAAGACAAGCGAAAGCTATTAAAAAAGATGGCGATATACAATGTTGCCGGACATTGCAACAACATTCAATTTGATAGTCTAATCGTAGCTCGCTTAGTAGCAAATTTAAAGAGATTATTGATTGTAAGACAAAACTGTCACGTAATACTAAATATAATTAATATATGTTGTAAGAGTCATTGATATTAGTAATATTGAGTAATACAAAAGAGATATCAAGCTGATTATTCAAAATAGAATCGGTATAATAGTTAAGGTTGGCAACTATGGCAATTCGTTAAATAATACTCGATCGATAAGACAGATTTTTTTTAATTTTTCAACAAAATTAATCACAAATCAAATAAATTCTATATAATCAAATTAAATTTATTTTAATTGTCTGAATTTTAACCATTTTTCTTTAATTTATAAAAGAATTATTATACGATTATGTAAAAAATGTAGGGTCTTATTTATATATCAAGTTGGCATCAATGGTTACCAAGTGTTCAGCAATCGCAAGTGTCAATAGAAAGGTTATAAATTTTCAGAAAATTTCCCATTAAATTTATGGTATCCAAAAATAATAATTATAGCAAGAATTAAAAGTCGCATTTTGCTCTATGTAAATAGGAAATATGTTCTCATTTCAGAATCAGAATCAGGTAATATTTAATTGATATTCAAAAATGACACAATGTGATTTAACTTTTTTTTGTTTTTTTTTTTTAATTACAGGCACTTGTAACATTATCACAAGTCTCTGCAATTTTAACACCAAGACATAATGCTTATATGAATAAGAAACCACGTCATAATAAACCGAAAACATCAATTGATATAATCTGCCTTGATAGTTTTATGGAAACGTTAAGAAATATCGATAAAACATTGTTTAAACATCTAAACGAAAAACGTTTGTTTGAGAGGAGATTTTTAAATAATTTCCACGTTTCATACGTATCGAATGAAACATTTTTTGAAAATAAACGTGATGGTCTATATCGACAAATACCATCAACAATATCATTAGATAGAAACAATCATTTTCATATATCACAAAGTTTCCATCATAGATTTATTGATTGTTTAAAACGTAAAAATCAATTTATATTTGATGTACAAATACGAACATTTAAAACTGATCGTAGTATCAAATCGGAAGAGAAACGGAATCCAAGTTTAGGTGTACGTTTACGAAACCTGTTCGGTCCACCACAACAACCCGATCGTTTAGAAACGAAATTAGCTAAAGATCTATCGTTAAGTAATGAGAAGATTAAAGATATGTTAGTAGCTGATAATATATCAGATGCTGAGAAACAACGTATTAAAATTGCCTTTGCTGAAGGTTATCTATTAGCAAATAATCCGGATAGTCGAACAAGTAAAGCTGCTAGATATTTAAAAATTTTCCAACAAATTCTAACAGTTGTTATCTTTCTTGCAATTGTTATTAGTTTAATGATTAGTACAAGTGGTTCAGTATTTCGGTGAATCAATTGAATTTTGATTAAAAACATTTTTAATTTAAATTTTTTTTTAGAATACAATTAGGTAATCAAGTAGAAGTTGATCCAGAAGAAATTCATGTAACATTTGAGGATGTTAAAGGTGCCGATGAAGCTAAACAAGAATTAAAAGATGTTGTTGAATTTTTAAAGAATCCCGAGAAATTTTCAAATCTTGGTGGTAAA
>JAZBGW010000450.1:0-25650 GCA_037464815.1 Mylabris variabilis | reverse complement strand
GATGTAGATAACACACACATCTTACATCAAGAAATGCGGAATTCTGGAAAAGTAACAAGTCGATCGGAAAATTTCTTGGATATTTATAAAGCCCTTTGAATTTGTTAATTAAATTTTCATTAAAAAATAATCATAGGCTGAGCTACGGGGGAAATTGTAAAAAAAAACATGCCTCGAGACAATTGTCTGTAATTCAGAATTTCCTCAAAATTTTCCAAAATAGAATCGCTCTTCTCCTGCACCTTGAAACGCTCTTTCCATAATGCTATCGTGCGTTTCTACAATTTAAAAAACAAGCGAGAAATCGTATGTCAAACATTCCCCATTTTCATAAAAAGTACTGGAGCGCAGGCTTAAGTGTATAATTACAGGTCCTATAAGTGATTTTTGTACGACATGTTTGTTGTAAATAAGTTTTCTATAAAGTTTCTTTGTTTCAACAAAAAAAAGGGGGGGGCAGCCAAATTGCCCTTTGCACACAGGCGGCTCAATTCATAGGGACGCCGCTGTTTGTAAGTCTCAACCATAATGTAATTTGATTTTTCTTGTATATCCATTCGGCTACAATACTATTATTATTTACAACTACTTTCCCCTATACCTGCTCTTACAAAAGGACCCTTCTCTCTAAAATATGGTATAGTAGCCGCAACTATAAAATAATTTGACTTATAAGTCGAAATTCACAAAGCAGAGGAGGTTATTACAGTAGTCGTAAATAATCCTAGTGGTGCTGCTGGTACAGTCTGTAAGGTGACTTAAGAGATGGACTAAAGTAATAAAATTAGTCCATAATAGATTCAGTAGCAAAAATTTAGACATGGGTACTGAAATATCGCCACTTGCCACTGAAATAAATTTTATAAATTCGTCACGGTTAACAATAACCAGATGCTTTTAATAAAAATTTGTAAAAAGATCGGTCTTCCACAAAGTAGGCAATTTTCCAACAAATATCTTGTACTTGCAATATGTCAGTACCCCTGTCAAATTGTTTCTTACTAAATCTATGTGAACTAATTTTAAAACTTTAGTCAATCTCTTAAGTCAACATATAGAGTATAATTGCAATGCACAAGCTCCTTTACCGAAAATTTTGCTATAGTCTGGCAAATTTTCTAATGACTAAAGTAACAGAATAAAGTCAAGTCTATTTATCAATGAATGTCCAATAACCAATCAAAAAATGGACCAAAAATTAGACCATCTGGTAGTTTTCGGATAATGCAGATAAAGACTAGTATTTGCCCAAATGGTGTCGATCCTTATTTTGATTTATTATTTTATGAATTACTATTTGTAATTGAACATTCATTGTTAAATCGACTTGACTTTATTCTATTACTTTAGTCATTCCCTTAGAAAATTTGCCAGAGTATACTTAAAAATCATTTTACTATTTTGAATCCCGATCAGTACATCAAAATATTCTAAGATCTATAATTTTATAAAAAAAGCACAATTTTGTTTATACATGTTATAGTATTCGTGCAAAACACGATATATTTCATTTAGAAGAAAAAAACAAAATTACTGATTTAAAACTTATTGTTAGTAATTATCTCTGTCAAATTAGCTCCCGGAGGCAAGTCTGTTAATTATACAATTATAAGAGATAATTCTTTTATTTAACCTTGGAACAGATGAAGGAAACCAGCATCCACAAGATTTTTTTTAATATAAAATTAATTATTCTATCCTAGAATTGTCACGCTAAGTGTCTTTTATATAGAAATATTTTCTCAGTTTTCTAAAAGAATCAAAACATTGCACACATTACTAATATTATGAAGTGTTATAAAATTTTGTTGTTACTCATAACGACGCAAATTTGTAAGTTTCAGTTTTGATTAATTTACTATTAAATATTCTAATTTTAATTTGTTCGTAAACAATTATTACGATTATTGGCAAAAATTTCGACCTATGATCGTTTAAAAAATCGATTTTAAAATGTCAAGGTTGTTTATATACGAGAACATATTTTTTATACCAAGTCAGTCGTGTAACGGGCACTAATTTATTGTGCAACTGATACAACCCTATGGTTCTCAAATTTCACAAAAAGATCAAAATTATTTGGGATTCTGTTGTGGGAAACATTTTATAGTGAATCATCGCACAATTGTCATGCAATCTTTATCCGTTCATTTACAGAAACCGAGAGATCGGTTTAACGTAAACAATTAAAAATACGTTATCCTATTTGGTTATGACGCAACGCTAATTGATTTTTAATTGCAAGTAATTCATAATTGCGCACCCCTATCTAGTTTCCAGTTTCTCACATAGTTATTCTCTTCTACTGACAGGTGCCAGTTTAGAGATTTCATCGAAATTAAATTTTGGCAGTGCAAAATTAATTTCTACGAATACACAACATGATGTTCCCGTAGCAAAACACGCGTCAAAACGAGAAGAAACGAAAGATGATCTTGATGATATTGGTGTTATTTGTGTATCAGAAGGCTGTAATAAAACGAAAACTGACAAATCGTCGGAAGATTCACTTAAAACTGATGTTGTTGTTCACGTGGTAACTAGTGTTGATGTGAAAAAAAATAAAACAAATTTCGTCGATGATACCCCTGATGTGCCTGTTGTGATTGGTGTAGCCGGCACAAAACCGGATCATGGAATTGAACAAATTTATGGACCCACGAAATTTTCGCCACCAGTTATAACCGCCGATACTTACTCCATCCCCGATACATATAGTGAATCCTATACTGGAATTAATAATGTGAATACTTTACCACTTTTCACAGGTGAAATAGGCTACGATAAACGACGCCCTAATAGTATCAGGTATACAAGCGGTTTAGAGATAGATTCACCACATTTTGTACCATCGCATAATTATTTTGGTGAAAGTTTGCCACCACAACTGCCGTGGTATCCTTCAAGGCGACCAGGGGCGTTCAATCCAGTTGAATTTAAAAACGTACCGAAGACCACATGGGATTTATCGTATTGGAATAGGAAAATAACACCGACATTTTCCTATAAAAGCCCTATTGAAGCAACCAAAACAAGTAATTGTGAATGTAAATATCATCAAGGATCAGGACTACAATGGCAACCGAGAAATGTCAACTTCAATAAGGGTCCAGGGATACAAATTGATGATAAACTGGCGCCTTTAAATTGAAACATTTTTAATGTAACCACCAATTGAAAAAAAAGATACAATAAATCTTGATATTTTTGAAGAAGTTAAAATTATCTTTATTTTTCACGTGATCGCTTGATATTCGTAAGTTTGTTTAAATACCGGAAAGATATTAGTTTTGTTCTAAAAAAATTAAATACCAACAACATTTTTGAGGTAAGTACTCCGATAATAATCTTGGAATTGAAATTTTCAAAATAGCCACCTTTACGTTGAATATTATCATCAAAACTTTTAGAATAATTATTTTTTATATTGCTTATCGGTTGACTGTTGATACTATTTTCAATTATATTCTTATTTTTATTACCATTTTTATTATCATCAACATATTTATTAATGATTAATTTAGAATTTTCGGATTTCTTACTAGAACTTGTCTTATCTACTGATTTATTGGTGATATTAATTTCATTCTCGTATCAATATCGCCTACATTTTTATGATTGCAAGTGTGAATATCACGATTACGATCACAACTAAAGCAATATTTTTCGGATATCGAGTGGAGGTCGGGCTCCAGCTTCCCCTTAATGCAAATCATTAATAATTTGTTATACTAATCCAGTTGTTCCGAATTTGATTTCTTAATTAACTTGATAAAAATATTGTATGATTCACCAAGATCAATTGGAGCTTTTAAAGATAATGCCTGGGTTATTATTTTTAATATTATTACTGTTCACCCTTTTATTGTCGACGGAATTGGATGAACGGATAAATAATAGCGCAGTTGGAGCCATCGACCTGTGTTAGCCCTTCTGAAATTTCAGAATTTCGACATAAAGGACCGTAAATAATCAAAATTTTTATAAAACTGAATGAAAGTAATTTACAAAAATTACCGAAATATTCTAAAGATGCATTTCCGCCTTTTAGCGACAGGTTTGAAATAGATAATACACCAAAGATTATCATTTTATAGTTGAAGAACTGCATTAGTAAGTGAAGTCACAGTACTCCATATCTAAAGCCCTGCTAATCAATTTATAAGGAAATTTCATATAAACAATTTAATTTCTTATTGTTTAATAATTTATAATAATATTAGAACATTTGGATCGATTAAGCTCACCCACGGAAAAATAGCTAGATGTTATTAACAAATAATGGTAATCATTATTTGAGACTAAAACAAGAACAAAAGGACCTTTTAGGTGTAATAAAATGTGAACGCATCGAAAAAAGTTCGAAAGATGATTGTCGAAAAACGTTTACTGGTAATTTTGGGTAATTTAAGGCCAGTCGACAATTGTTATCATTAAGTTCATTAACAGCACATTAAGTTGTCATTTAAAAAATATGTATAAAAGCAAACAAATTAGAAGGGTTGATACAAAAACAAAATGTTGTCCATTCTAATTGGTTGTGTTTTATTGACTCAAACGATCGGTAAGTTTTTTTTGATTTAAAGAATCAAATAAAAATCGGTGCTTTTTTTTAGTCATAGCCTATCCCGGCGAGAACGATGAGTTTCGTAATTTTGGTCTATCGAAGACTTATTTCAGTAATTTTGATGTTGAACAGTTGAATCCATTCAACTGGATTAGCGGCAACCGTAATACTGTTACCGACGATGATGATGATGACGTTAAATTTGAAAAATTCTTCAAAATCATCGAATGTCTAGCCAAAGATGGTAAAGATTGCGGCCGTTTAGTGGACGAAGCGAAACCGTATTTCGTTAAAACAACAGGAAATAAAATGAGTACAACACCGAGTAAAGAAGAATCACCAAAATCAACAATCACCACGACCACCACCAATCCTACAATAATGACTCGCGATACGTTTAATCAAAAATAACGATTTTTTCGTTGTTTGATGCCAAATATTTGTTATTTTAATTTTGTGTTTATGTATCCAGATTTGATTACATTCACTTAATATACTTTTTCAGGTAACTGTATTGGAAAAATGTTTTGTCTAAATCTAAATTATGAATATTCAAATATGTTTATGTTTATTTTGTAGCTATAAAACCGAAAAATCCGTTTTCTCATTATTATAAAATGTAAAAAATGATTCAAAAATTTTATACTTCCAAAACAACCTATACGTAAAAATGAAACAGTAAATCCTACCTACACACGTCCCAATATCGATTACCGTTTCCTCATTTTAAGCAAATTTCATCATTTTCGTAAAAATAAATTAAAACAGGCCGAATAGAATACATTAATAAAAAAACAAATTGCCCCCATTGATTTTGATTAATAATCTAATTAGCCGACAAAATTTTAGTGTTAACTCAAAATCGAACAAAAATAACTCATTCTATTATTATTTATGATCGATTGTTTCCTTTGTTATGGTAAAACAAGTATCATTTATGTATTGGATATAAATCAAAAAATTGTAGGCTGTTGTTTGAATTTAATGATGTTTATACAAGATTTCTTGGATTGTTTACAATAGGGCGGGAAATCCAATAGAAAGTAAATACACCCCCAACGCTACAAAAATTATTAGCCTTTATGATATAAATTATTCAAAAAGCAATTAGTATTACTAAAGGTGAGAATAAACAGTATTTATACACATTTTGATAAATTCATTCAATTTGTGATTATTGACAAAGCAAGTACAATGACGAATGAAACGGTTTTTAGTGTCCTAAGTCCCGTGTGGATTTTAAATCAAATTTTCGGAATGTGCAGCCATTCAATTAACGAAATAACAAAAAAGAAAAAATACTTATTTAAAACTATATATATTTATATTTATTCATTTGTTTCAATATGTTTAATATCGTATTTAACATATTCAACGACTAAATTCAACATTAATCCACGTTTTAATACAATCGTCCAATTAGGCGATATATTGCTTATTTTAACATATAATCTATCGATGATTTCAGCTGTAATTACGTTTTTAATTAAACAAAATCGATTTAAAATAATTGTGAAACGTCTACATAATATCGATAATGATTTGAAGAAATATTTTAAATGGAAGACCTACGAGAAAATCCGTATTTTCATAATGACATATATAATTATAACGTTAATTATATGGATATCGTTTTTTATATACTATGTTTTTGTTCTTTGTCCAAAAAGTGCATGGAAATGTTTCCGTAATTGGTTAATCTATTATACATCAACAAAAATATCACAAGTTGTTGCTATTAGTTTTGCATCATTTATTGCCATAATTTATCATAAATTAGACATAATTAATATTAATATAAGAGAATTATTTAAACAATATAATGGTTGTAATAATAATGTACGATTATTGATTGATGAACAATTTTTTAAAAAGACATTTATCGAAATTGAACGAATTTATAAGGATGTTTTAATTGTTAAAAATGATATTGAACAATTATATTCAATAGCTATATTAATGAAAGTCACTAATCAATTTGTTGCAACATTTAGTGCTTTATATTTTTGTGTATTTGGTTATATTTATGATGGTGATGTTGTAATACCAAGAAAATTTAGCCAATTATCGATCCCAATAACAATGCTATTTATCTCTTCTTATGAATTATTGTTAATGATTACAATTTGCGAAATAACATACAAAGAGATGCATAATACAAAAAAAATCATCTATCGATTATCTGTAACGAGAAATAATTTAACACTAATGAAAAAGGTAAGCATTTATATTATACAGAATGTTCCATTTAGCGTAACACTTCTAATTATTGCAAAGCTAATTGTTGAAAAAGTTCGTGCCTGATCCGAGATTAACTTCCGACAGCTTCCTCAGAACTATGTTTTCCTTCACAGTACTTGTTTATTATGATTGTTTCTCCGCTCAAAATTCCCTAGAGTCACAGCAAACTTTTTCTGAACTCTGTTATTTTCTACGTCCTCTTTCGCTGCATGTACACTGGCGGTCATAAAAAAGAGACCACTTCGCGTGCGGCTGTGTAAAACAGGCTTATGAGGGCCGTCGTCACAATGTACCTGAGTCTTAACATCAGAAGATAGGGGTCGGGTTTTGCGTATTTACCTGAATAAAAAATTACTTTCTACAAATTTGGAATTGAGGAAATTTGTTTTAACACTTCCTATCTATCCACTTCCTTACCCTCACGAGAGAAACAGCCTGACTCACACGAAAATATGTGATATTCACGCTCAAGACTCGGTCTCTTTTTCATGACCGTTACTGTACGTACGCAAAAGCAATTTTTATTTTCTGTTACGATTCCCAGTCAAAGAATGCGTCAAAATTGTTGCAATCCTCTGATTTCCTTCTACCAAAACTCACACAATTTCATTATCAACTCCGAGAGTGTAGCATTGCATGCACTTTATAATTATATTCAGTGAAGTGCAAACTTTTCAATCATGCAATTGATGCAATACAAACGAATCACGTTCATTCCAAGAGTGTTTCGGCGAAATGGAACAATCTGTATGTATTTTTACAAAAATCTTGAAATAATCGTGTTTATTTTAAGCTTAATATGTTTTCACTACAATTAATTGATAATAATTTTGAGATTTCCGCTAGTGGTTTCTTTACAATTAACGGCTCCCTTCTACAAACAGTAAGTTATTATAGTCAATTATAATTATTTTATATAATAACATTATTGTTATCATGTCAATTTCAGATCGTAGGGGCCGCTACAATATATTTAGTTTTATTTATACAATTCCATATGGCAGTTAATACAAAATCTAATTAAATTTCTATGAATAATTAGTGGATTTAATTAATACGTGTATTTCTGTTATGAGTTATTGTCTAATTTAACCTCTCTAACAACAGATCAGAAACGCCTCAGGAATAATTTCTACTTTATCTGTTTTGGGAGGAATCTTCTACAACATATTAAATAACAGATGAAGCGAAAAAAATATAGGTTTCAACAGAAGATTGTCTATAAAATATACTTCCGTAACTGACTGACTGTCTCAATATAGTTATTTGATTGAATTTGCTCTGTTATTTTGATCCAATTTCGTTCCAATAAAATTGCTCATTTGGAAATGATGTTTTCATTGTTGCAGAAAAACAAATAGGAAATGTGATCCTGACATAGCTGGATAAGACAAAAATATTAAGACGTAGATGCATGTTGCCCCTTTTATTTATAGTAATAGAAATGTCAATTCGAATAACTGTCATTTGAAACAGAATAGATCAATATTGAAACAGATCGATATTTTTGTATAACTTATTAAATAGATACACAATATTAAAAATTCAGTTCTTTAACACATTATCGATAGAATTTTTTGTGTTAAAGCTTTATTTACAAAAAATAGGCAACTACTTAAACTGCTGTACTGTATTTATGATAAATGATACGAGTGCACCAAGAGTTTCAATGATAAATTGCTTCTATTCAAATTGGAATTTTTAAGATATTTTTTTTTAAAAAAACAAGTTTCATTTTATAACACATTATATCCTTCGCATCTTACACATCGTGGATTTATTGTTAGATGTTTTCAACTAAACACCTAACCACGCAGTTGTAAAATATTAAGATAATTAGTTGTGATATCAGTCGAAAAAGTTCCACTTAATCGTGGAAACTCTATTAAAAAGTATCGTTTCACAAAGATTCCAAGTATTTTTCCTACTCGTTACACAACGTGGCTGTTTATTTTTCCTTTGTGGGACCTCATAATCGATGTTCAATTGATTGAAGTCACAAAAACTCAAATATGGATGAATGTTTCCATGTAATTTAAGATGTCATTCCGACTATGCTTCACAATTTATCCAACAAAATAATGGCATTTCTAGTAATTTGATTGAAGTTTTGATATAATTAAATTTATTGATAAATGATTTAAACGTGAAAAAAACGTAATAAATTGTTCCACAATGAATTCTAAATTTTTGATTGAAGAAATGAAGTTTTGAGAGAGCCCAGGCGCGGGTTCATTCAGCTCTTGATTTAAGAAAAACAAAATTCCAGTTTATCATTGAATTTTCAATGCCAACCGTGAGACATTTGCAACATATGTACATATATACAAGAGGCTCTCAGAATTCTCGATCTATATTCAACTGGTCACTTAAAGGATACTTTACTTGTCTCAATTTAAATGCACACCATATACAGTAAGACTGTCGATGTTTTCACCGATAAGTGTGTGATAAAAAATTTAATACATATACATTTTTAAATATAGAAATACCTGGGACTATTATTTTATCTTGAAAATATCTGGTGTTTGTGTGTTTGCGGTGTAAATATTAGAGACTATGATTAATCCTATTTAATATTTACACCGTCAATTGAACTGTTTAGGTCACATTATTTTTTGGGTCAGTATTTAGCCTACAGGAAATTATATTTATTGACATCGCGTGGCTTTATATATATGAAGGGTGAAGGGTTATTTAAGGCTTATTAATACCAAAAAGAATCGTCAAGATATTTGAGGATATTTGTTGAAATCTATGTATAATTAATCGATAACATCACACGTGCCTTCTTTCAATGTCCTATAAATCTTCAACTATCCAAGCTTACAATTACAACGCTTTTTTGTCCTTTACACACATATAATTTGTAATATTTTACCTTGAGACATCATCCTAGTAGTAGAATCTATCTCCGGTTGAACAACGTATGGATAAACTCAAGGTGCCCCTGTCATCTTTTAAATAATATTTAATAAAAAACGAATCAAAACAATAAACGAATCATTTTTCAATCGGTATTAATTTAGTAAAATTATCAAGAAGAAATTGAAGGTGAGTACCTTTCACTACTAATTCAACCTTTATTTATACCGATAAAATGGTCAGGGTTATTCCAAACAAATTTCGGACCATTCTTATATTTACACCAATTAATTATTGAGATAAGCATGTGGAGGTCGGGTCAAGTCAAGTCTTATTGTGCAGAAGGCGCACTAAAATTGACTGTTTATTGTCTTGTTCAACTGTTACCGTAATTAGACTTATGGATCTTCTACAAGAAACTAATTAAACAGTGCATTTTATTTGACTTCCTTATTGTAGTTGTCTTCGATCCTATACGGATAGTTGTTGATTATTCTTAAGCGGTTGTTTTTCTTCCATACGTGAATCATGCTTAATGACTAATAAATTCGTGATTTTTTTTCAAAATACCGGACTTCTATGCTAATTACTTTACAATATTCGGAAAAATATTATTGATTACGAAAACCAATTAATCGATGGATGTGTAAACAACTTTCTTGATTATTTATACGGGGATTGTCTTTTAATTACCAAAAATTTTGATTAGCTGATTATCTGATTCATTTCCAACATTAAGCACACCTTATCCTTAATTAGTATCAGTTATTTAGTATGTTGTTTTTACAGCTCGCCGACTAGTTGATGTTATACGATACTTGTGGGATGGCAGGTTGTATTTTTCTCGTGTTATTTTTGCGTAAAATGTGCATTTGAAGTAGATACACAAGATAAAATATCAAGTTAGTTTAATACACGTTAAACGAATAAGTAAGATGAAGGCTTATAAAAGGTAATCTTCGAGTCAATGGCCAGTCATTCAGTGTATTTCAGTGTAATCGTTCTGTTCATAGTTAAACAAAACATGAATACCCGGATATTGATAATCGTCACAATCACCACCCTAATCTATACAACTTACATCAGTAAGTTCATTAAAATGAAATAAAAAAAGAATTAACGAAATTCATTTTAATTAATTTCTCGATTATTTTCAGACATTGTTGTAAGTAAATCAATACAATATTTACCAACATTACCTGGCTTTGTTCCTGTTTATATTAGACCAGGTGATACACCACTTGAGGATATTAATCCAGATTTAGCTGAAGCGTTCAATAATTATGCAAAGAAGCATGCACGTTTAACATTTGATAGAAAAATGCAGCATCAAAGCGAGCATACGGCAGAAAATTTAGCAAACAATTTTATACCGGTAGCTGTACAAATTCAAACTGATGATAACGTAATTAGATCAAATGAGGATGTGAACGATAAGAAAAAATCAACGCATATACAAAAGATTGCCAAAAAGAATTAATTTATTCATTGATCAAAAATCAAAATTTCTATGATATTTATGTATAAAACTCAATGTGTAATTTTAATAATCAAATTAATAATAATTGTTTTTAAACTGATGAACGATTGTTTTAATTGGAATTCCTTGCTTATAATCGATAGAAAAAACGTTAAAATTATTTTTCTAGTACAGAATTATAGAAACAGTATTGTAAATATTGGTCTAATGGAGTTTTATCTTATCATCAGAGATAAGAAGCTAGTTCATCAATTTAGTTCAGCAAGTGATCCTGCCAGCATAAGTCACAGGTATGCTTAATTTAATTATTAATTAACCAATTATAATAATAAATTTGAATTAAATGACGTTTTTATCATCAACTTTACAATTAAATTATTTTTAATTAAAAAAACTATCCCATAAGCGGATTTAGTAATCACTGATAATATATCAGATAAGTTACACCTGTTTTATTTGCGCAAACGCTACAGTGGAAAAAATAATGGTAGTTAGGTACTTATTAATAATTTTTAATTATAGAAATTCGTGATTTAATGAAAATTTTTCCTAATAAACAATCATTATAAATTTAAATTATTTCAACTTTTTTTTCATTGAATTCAAGCAATGTATTGAAGAATTTTAACAATTAAATTTGAAAATTACAGTTTTTATTACTAATCGTTCTATTCTGAGAATAATAGGTATTATTTCAAAAACCACAACACCCTTCTTTGTTTTATTATTAATTTTTGCCTTTAGTATATTAACCAATTCAGCGAAAACATCAAAACAACCGTAGGATGTATAAATCATTCTAAAATTTGAGTCATATCCAAAAGTTTAACGTCTAGTATTAAATATTATCAAGAAATTGTGGTGTATTGTTGTTTTCGTTTCATATTGTATAGATAAAACTCAATTAGTGTTTAATTTTGATATCTGATAACAGACTTTATTTCGTTGAATCACCAACACTGTCATTGTTCAAATAATAATAACTTCTTCAAACACATTGAAATGAAATTGTAGTGAATCAGATACAGTCACCAATTTGTAAAGTTATAGAATACGAGCCAATATGTTCCAAATTATTTGGTCCCTTTCTCACTTATCTAAAGAATAAAGAAGCAAAAACATACAGGGTGTCTCACGTATTTATGGCGATTGCTTATTGATGTGAAGAATAAAATTGTTATAAGAACTAGAAGGGGAACTATGAAGTTGGCATTTTAAAATTTTTAGAAATTGACAGAGAAACTAAACATACGATTTAATTTTCTTTTGCAAAAGAAATTAAATTAAAAAATCTTCAAGTTTAGTGCGTACTGTTAAAATAATAATTAATCGATAGATTTGCACATTTCCAACAAAACTAAGTGAATTTTGGTGTACTCATAAATAATCCAGACAGATAAGAGGTAATAATTAAATACAGCGGAGCAGTCTGTATATAATTTCTGAAACGGATTAAAACTGTTTCAAAAGCAATTATTAGCGGCTTAAACTGAATTGAAAATCTATTAAATTTAATACAAAAACGTCAATGTATTATTGATCCGATTCAGAGTAGTAAAAAAATATGATTAAAACTATAAACGATAGAAATTTCGACTTATAAAGCACAATCTTACAGACGGATTTGATGAAAACTTATGACATAAATATGGTCAATTCAATGAAAAAACTATTTGAAGGATTTGCAGGAACAAAATTCGAACCTCGTAGCTCATTTGCAAGTTGGTCAAAAAACGCTCGTTTCTGACGCTGTTACGATTTCCCAAAAATTGCTACACATAAAATGACTTGAATGCATTCTGAAACAGGTGGAAATGTTTCGCTTTTTCGTAGAATAAATAAATAAAACGAAAAAAATCAGTGTTGAGACGGTCTTCGAGTTATTTTCAGTTGTTTTGCGTATATGGCAAGTTTTAGAAAATCGTGACATTGTCAGAAACGAGCGTTTTTAAACGACTTTCAAATGAGCTAAGGGGTTCTAATTTTGTTAAAATGGTCTCCCTTCTCTTTCCCTACAAATCGTTGAAGTATTTTTCGAATCGTTCGCCAACTAAAAATTTAGATTCGACACCCTGTTTCACAATTTTTATCTTATCATATAATTGTGTAATTGTAATGATATGTGTCTGTGTGAAATGATCTGATTAACGTGATAATCAAAAGGTGTTTTTAGGTAGAATGGACCATTTACGAATTATTTTATTGTTAACAATATTGAATATTGTTAAATGTGCTGAAAATGCCGGTACAAGTGTTTCTCCATCATTAGTTGAATGTTATAATACAACATTTATAACTACACGAGATAATCGTTTACCGGCAACAATAGCAGTTTTAATTGCAACACTACGGAAAGCTGAAGACGGTAATCCATCAGTGAATGCAAGAGAATTTGCTATACAGATATTACAAAGGTGATATTCTTTTGTTCACTTAAATCAAATCGCCAATAATTGTTAATTTTGCAGATTTCGCCAAGATGGCATGTGGAAGAATGATAACGTTGATGTGAATTCATTGATAGGCTTGCCATATATACCGAAACGATGGGAAAGCTTTAAATGTAGGGTGCAATTGAATAAGTTGACACCTGGTAATGCTATGACTTTTAACAATAACAGTTTGACATTAATGGAAAGAGTATGTTGTTATTCGAACGAAATTGATTTATTTTGTTATTCGTTGTATTTTTTTGTCCGCTTTTAATAGTGTTCATTACATTCAATGATATCGAGCACGATTGAAGTACATGAAAGGGGTGATGAAGCGACTGTTTGCAATCGAATATCACGATATACATTACGAAATAAAAGAGAATTGGAATTTGCATCGGAACGTATTGGTGACCCTTCAACGGCCGCCCGCAGTGATTGTCCTATTGAAAGTGGCGTTGTTTATACAAAATGGGGTGCAATTAAAGCTGGCTTATTAATTAGTGGTATTGCTGCCGGTTTAGAACAAATTCCAGTACCCACTGAAAATGGTACAGTAGATAATCGTTATGCTAGCACTATATCAGGTAGGGGATATTCTAATATAAATCTAAATTGCAATCTTGATAATTATGGTGGTTGTTATTTTAGGGGAATTATCCGAAGGTGCCCTATATCAAGCAACAACAGATATTAAAATTGGTGTAAAAGGTGGTTGGAATTCAACGTTACAACCCAAATATTATTTCTTAGAAGAGAAAGATAATCTTCAAGTGACTGATGCTGAAATCCGGGGTGGACTTGATGGCTTATATTTAAGTTTAAATGTAAATTCATGGGCGTCGAAATTTAGTAATTTGAAATTATCACAAATAATTGATCTTTATTACTCAACACGTGGTGTTTTTGATAAATCAATAAGAGCATGCAATAGACAAGCATTAGAAACAAATCAAACATCAACTTATCAATTAATATTACAAACACATCGATTCAATTATTTATTAAATGAAGCTTCAGTGACGAATTTTTCACCATACGAAAAAGCATTCTATACATTAGCACAGAATTCAGTTAGAAGTTTTAATAATTATTTTCGTAAGTAATCAATTAACACTTTATAGAGGACACTTTGAACACGAATTAATTTTAGCTACCATGTCCGATGTGAAATGTCCAACTGAAGATGCTGTTATCGAGAGAGCTGCTATTGATTTAATCATATTCTTAGATACCACTTGGAGATATGAAACAATTATACCATTTTTATCGTAATTCCGTATAAATTAATGAAAAATATTGGATAACAGTTGTTCTATTTTTAGGTACTATTTAGAGAATATTGATGTTAACAAATATGAAACAACCTATACAATATTTAACGGACAAACCGGTGAAATTGTTGTTAATAAAACAACAACAATATTGGATTTTTATCAAATTTATAATAAGACATCATATGCCCAACGTAAGACTGAAATAATAGTTATTTATCGTACAAGTGTAAAAAATATTTCGAGGAGATTACGATCAAAATACAATCACTTGAGGGGAAGCTGGAGTCCGGCCTCTATTCGATAACCGAAAAAGTGACAATAACATTTTTGATTTTCCATAACTGGATTTTTTAGAAACCACCTGTCCTCCGCTCATGAGTAAGCTTTCAAACAAGCTGCTGTACGATTGCTTATCTTTAAAATTGTTGAAATAGCGTGATTTAAGAAATTTTGACATGCTCCGACATTTTTCTCTGCACTTTTCAATCTAGTTAAACTTTTCCAAAATGAAAAACTCCTTCGGATGCACCATGAAACGCCCAATTCAACGCTTGTCACAACGTTTGAATACTTCAGAAAACAAGCGAGAAATCGATGATTAAAAAAAAACAATAAATTGTCACTTTTTCGGACATCGAACAGAAGCCGGATTCCAGCTTCCCCTTAACCCAAATTATCTGATTTTCAGGAAAATTTTTCATTTGTTAAAACAGTCAAAATCGACACAATTTTACTTTAGACTGGTGCCATAGAATGAAATGTTTAACTCAAATAACCCGTGTAAAATATGTTATTAATATTAAGCAATATTAATTGTTTTCAGAGCCATCCGGTTTTAATTACAACAAAGTAGTATTATCAATGGAGGGTATATTTAGATCTAAACTTGATAATGCAACTGATATTGCCAAAGGACAATCAACAATCGCCCTATTTATACCGCATACAACACCTTCTAGTGATGAGAAACAACAAATTATTGATAGAAAACAAAATTCAATTAAAACTTATTTACCAGGTAGTATTGCTACTATTAATTACATTTAATTTAATTTGTTTTAATTTTAATTTTATTGTAGATTTAAAAATACTTGTCGCTGGAATCGGTTCTAAAAATGATTATTCTGATTTTGTAACTAGTTCAAACAATGATGTTTTTATTATAAATGAGAGTTCTAATCAGGATGAATTAGTCACAACAGCTAAATATTTAATTGAACGAGTCAAGCGAGGTAAGTAGTAATTATTAGAATTGATTTTAAAAATACATAAATTTATCGATACTCATATATAAATTCTAGTTATTGTGTAGATTGTTCAGCAATATTCTCTCTTACCCTTCAATTAATTTAGACGACGAGATCGTTTGGGTTTCTGTTAATTTCCAGAATTAATAACTAGCACTATAATGGTTATATTATTATTGTGCTTCCCCAGTTTGCAGCTAGTTTTCGACTGGTTTATGATAGACATTTTCACAATGAAACGATATTTTTGATTAAAAGAAAAAATGCAAGACGCCATAAAACTAACAATAAAACGTACAGAATATCTCATCGTAATAGGCTTTTTAATATGATAATTTGAAAACTGGTGTTTTAACACGAACATGTCTTGAAACTTGAACTAAAATTCGAGAATTGAGCTAAAAATTCAACTAATGTTGGTGTGAAGTCTTTAGCAACCCCTCTCATTTGAGCTGCGGTTTCAATACCTAATATGCTTCGATCTATAAGCTTTTCAGTACTGCTATCATCAAACCCATTATGGGTTAATTATCTTCCCTTAACATGACTATATCGTTGATGAATTTCAAGATGTAAATAAATAATTTAATTAGGACTGTTCGATTAGCCTTTTCTACAAACAGGTCCGCTTCTTCATTTACTAAGGCATTTTGGCAAGCTGACACGGTTTCGAGGTATATTTTCATCGCTACACGTGACCTTTGTTAACGTATTTTTCAAGCGTCCGAATAAAGTTACAAAGCTACGTAACGAAACACGTACACCCTTGTCAATTCAAGGAAGATTTGTGAAAAGTTTTGGTCTCATACAGGAATAAGCTCAATCAAGAAACTATCAAATCTAGTGCATGTTTATGGCAACACTCAAATACATTTTAAGGGTGGGTGAACGCTCTATAAAGTGTTTGTCAGGTGAAATTGATTCAAGTGAATTGAATTTTTTATTGGCTTATATCGATTCTGATAACACTTCTTTAACCTACTTTCAAGTGTCAAACTATTTTGAATTCATTAGAGTTTCTCAAGTAGAGATACGATCTGTCAGTAACTTGTTGACATTTATATGAATAGAAAGAAATCAAACATTGAACGAAATTGCTTATAAACGATTAATACAATCGAAATATATTAAAATATTATTGATCGTCAGGGTTGATCAGTTGATTGAACAGCAAAATGAGCATGTTTCCAGGTATTCGTTGAACAATCAACTTTCGGTTAGTAACAACTGGAAACGATGACGAACTTGTATTATAATCGCTGTGTTAATTTTTTAAAAAAGAAGTTGTTTCTGGGTTTCTGGGGTGCATGATTTTGTAGACGCTATAATTATTCAACTTTCTTTATAGCTTGAGGCTGTACGAATCGCAATGCCTTTCAAAAATTTCACTTTTGTGTCGCCATTAAGACTGTAATTTGTAAAACATAAATTTTTATTTTTACAAATTTCCTCATTTATCACTTCTGATTGTTAATTATAATTATTAATTTTTGTTCTATTTAGTACCAAGAAATGTTGTAAATCCCGCATGTGGTTCAGGATTCAAATTAAAATCAGATGATGATGATGGTTATACAACTTTTGAACAAATATCATACGTAGAACCGTACGGTAGAAATTATCATAAAATATCGCCCAACTATTTTTACAATGGTCAAGATGAAAATCGTTTATTAAAAATTCAAGGCCAAGGTTATGGTACATTGACTGTGTGTCTATCAAGAACCGAACAAAACCCAGCAAATACCTTAAATAATTGTAAGACAATTAATAGTGATGAAATATCGTATGATATAACAAACTATTGTGATGATACAATTACAACATGTTCACCAATTTATTTATCAGTTGAAGGCATAAGATCCAATCTAATGTGCAACGGTTAGTTATTTTTTCAAATAATTGTCCTAAATGAAAATCTATTTTTTTTTAAATTACAGATAACAATTGTAGATTCCCGGACAATATCCGATATGTAATAAGAATGGAAAATGTTGGTTGTGCTAGTAACGGTGTACGTTTTATTGCAAACTTTATTTTTATCATATCATCACTTTTGTTAATTAAATTCTAAATGAATTTCAACAAAAATAACTCTTGTATTATAATTTTTTCTAACTTTGTTTTATAAATGATGACAATTAATTTATAATTTAAGTAATCATACATATTTATGAATGCAAATGAGAAAATTGTGAAAAAGCACTGTACATTCATGTTTATAATTTTATTTTTACTTTACGACAAATAAATATAAAATAAAAAAACACACAATAGATAGTTTATTTATTCAATTGTATAATAATCAGCTATGGAAATATTTTAGATGCACAGTATTACTAGAATTTTTTTTGCAATTCAATTTGTATGCACCGCAGAAATAGAATAGATTTACTTCACAACAATTTTGTATATGCACATTTAGATTATGTTTTGTATTTTGACCCGTAATCTTTTCTATATGTAACAAGGAAACTTTATAAATATACCGATATTTATTGGTTAAATACAAAAGGTAAATTTTATTGAATTTTCAACTGCAGAATGCAGGGATAAATTGAACACTAAATTACCAAAATTGAATTGCCTAATTGTAAAATTCAATTTAATTCCGGGCATGTCATCATCTCTAACATAAGTGTTACCAACTAAAAATTCATCTACTTTTTTACTATAACGTACAGGACCTTATTTGTCGTTGTTTTGTTGAGTTTTGTAAAATTCTAAGCCCGTTTAGTAGGACAACGGTGAGCGCTTTGGAAAATCAATAATGTTGTGCAACATTGATTGTGAGTATCGTAAAGCACAATACTAAGTTTTGAGAATCTAATTTGGCAAATAAATAAAATTATTGATATTCGTGGAGAAAACCATTTTTGTACTAGTAACCAGAATTTATAATAAAAACAAACGTAACGGGAAGTTTTCAGTTTTCGCTATTGATCAGAATATGCGAAATAATAAATCAGGATTAGATAAGCAAAACGAATTTTACGAAGTTGCACAATTGCTGGTAAAATATTTAGAAACTATTTAGAAAATAATAAAAATTCAACAATTCCTTACATCCAAATAAAATGTTGATTCGGCTCAAGTAAATGTAACCAAGATACGGGAAAACAGTCAATTTTCCAGACAATTGATAATAATTTTGTCAATAGAGAATAATTTATAAAATTAAACTTCAAATATCGCGTCGTCTTTCGTGCGGAATCCAGCGTTTGGATACGTTGTTTTCCGTTTGAAAGCTTAAGGGGAAGCTGGAGTCCGGCCTCTATTCAATACCCGAAAAATTTAAGCGCTAAATTTTTCTTTTTCTTTAATCATCGATTACTCGCGTGTTTTCTGAGATATTCAAATGCTATAACCGGCGTTGAATTGGACGTTTCACGGTGCATCCGAAGGAATTTTTCGTTTTGGAAAATGTTCACTAAATTCAGAAGTGCAGAGGAAAATGTCGAAGCACGTTAATTTTTCTAAAATCACGCACTTTCAACAATTTTAAAGGTGAACAATCGTACAGCAGCTTGTTTGAAAACTTATCAACGAATGAAGGGCAAATGGTTTCCGAAAGATTGAATTTTGTAAAATCAAAAAACTTACTGACAAAGAATCGAAGAAAATCTTCCAACTTTTTTGATTTTTTAAAATTGTATTTTTCGGAAACCATCTGCCCTCCTCCCATAAATAAGCTTTCAAACAAGCCGCTGTGCGATTTTTTATCTTTAAAATTATAGAAACTGCGCGATTTAAAAATGTTTAACATGCTCCAGCTTCCCCTGTAAAGTCCTCGCCAATTAGTAAAAACGCATCGAATTTAAAAATGTTAGAAACTCTATATTTTGCCGATGTTTTTTTTAATGACTAAAACAACAAGATAACGAACTCATGTCAGTCGATTTTCTGTTGGGATTTTTGTGTATTTTGAACACTCTAATGAGGAAAATTGAACAGTAATCCTCTTATAAAAATATAGTTAAACTGAATATTACAAAAAATATGGGTGAGCCTCCCTAATGGTTCATAAACACCATCAATATATTTACTTACATTATGTTATCAAAAATCGATTGATAAATTTTTAAATTGTATAAAGATAAACACTTTGAGGGCACTAAATCAGGAAATAAAAAAACCAATTTGTATCCATTTTAGAAAGTGTATAAGAGGAGACAAAGGGAAGATGTATAATACTTACAGTTTACAGTGTCAGGATTCCGTCGCAATCTTTTCCACATCGACTCGCTGTTAATGATGATAAGATTAGAAGAAAATTACGAATTAGAGATTTTATTCTAAAATTACCCTTTATTAGACACTGCTACATCACCGTTTCTGTTTATATCTGCGTTTAAATATTAGTGCTGATTTTGACGTACTCCTTATTGAGTCTTACGTAAAGCATTTTGTTCAGATAATTACTTAATTCGACATAAATGACAACGTGTTACGCATATATTTTCAAATGAACACAATAATTTGATTTAAAATAAAGCAAAAACAACTATTTTCTAGGCTTTATCGTCAGTTATCATTTTTATATTGTGTAGACCTGATTGAAATAAACCAAATCGCATATAACTCGTCATCGTTAAAAACTTTGTAATAAACAAAGAGGGTGTTGATTTACTACAAAATTAATGTATTTTTGGATTTTTTATTGATATAATTTTTAACAATTTATAGTCGCAGTTGCGAGTTAGGAGTATTTGGTAAGCGATACACATAAATAACGCAATTCCCAACCGTTCGCTAATTTATTATTGGTTGGAAATTCGTTATTTCAATTTACAACACTATTCTCTATTGGATATTGGATAATACGTTTACACGTATTATTTTAGAATATTGGAGTTATATAGTGTTAAAAATTCGATACTTTTAAAAATTTCAACTATAACAAAGAATCAAATCAGCGTCTAAATAATCACAGATTATTGCCTTCTATAAGCCATCACATTAATGATATTATTATCTATAATTTTTTTCCACCCTTATTCTATTTACACACCATATTATATCTAAATATAGGATGGTTTGTTGTGTTAAATTATACAGGAAAGTTCAATGGCATTTTATGAATATATTGATACGTAGAGGATTTAGCAGTAAAATTTTTTAAAGCTTCAATAAAAAGTTGAGAACTTATCACCAAGCTTTACACGATTTAAAAAATCGATAAAAAGTGATAATTTTAGACGAAAATATTTCAAAATCAAGATTAAAAGTTGATAATTTGTCACCACAGTTGACTAAGAGTGACCAAATAATCTCTTTTTCACCAAATAACAGCAAAACCGCTTCAAGTTCAAAAGTTAAGATGAAGATATCTTAAAATGTTGACTAGAAGTTGAAAACTTATTTCCAAAATCGACCAGAAATCTCTAAATTTTCTCCTTTTCACCACTTCAAAGACAAATTTTCTAAGACTATTGATTTAGGATGAAGATGAAATACTGAGAAAAGTTCAATGTTATAAACAAATACAAACTATCAAATGTAAAGCCTGTTTGTGGCATCACTTAAACACGCTTAAGGGTGCATGAACGTTTCAGTTTGATTATTTAAATTTTGCCTTAGGTGAAACGTATACATGTATTGTTTTATTGTGTTAAAGTTATATACCTAAAGTTGATTATTCAAAATAATTTTGTATAACATCAAATACAACAAAGAGCAAATTAGCATCTAAATAATTACCGATTGTTGCCTTCTATAATCCACAACATCAATAATTATCATATCTACAGGGTGAGTCAAAATCAACGCATAATATTTATAACTTTCTTATTTATGTGAATTTCGAAAAACGCCGACACGGGTAACTCTTTATTTTCTAATTATTTAATTGTGGTTGGTTCAAATGACATCATCATGTCTCAGCACAGTATACGAAAAACGCAACACCTTTGAATAAGCATTGCAAGCTTTGATTTATTACTTTATTAAGTGGGCGTATGTTAAATAATTGACAAAATTATCGGAAAATATGGCAGACTCAATTGTCAACAATAAAATTGTAAAATGGTTACTCTTAAAGGAAAAATAGGAAGCAATGCTGAAGTCTATGAGGCCTATTTAACAGCTTGTATGCAGAATGAAAGCCCAATTGCATTAAAATTTGCAATTTTATTTCTGACAATTAAATCCGCCATGTTTGCCAATAGTTTTGTCAAAATTCTACATGCGCCCACTTAATCCAGTAATAAATCAATGCTTGCAATGCTTATTCAAAGGTGTTGCGTTTTTCGTATACTGTGCTGATGCATGGATATTATGATGACAAAAAAACTTGCAATTTTTAAGAATTGTGTTCTCAAACACCCTACTGAACGTAGAAAAATGTGCCCTGCTCGAAAATTCAATCAAAAATTGGGGATGCCACTTAAAAAAATGTTAATGGTGTCATTTCTTCGCAATGATAACTGACAGAACCGTCTTGGAGCAACCACAATTAAATAATTAAAAATAAAGCGACACTTAAATAAGAAAGTTATGACTATGCGTTACTTTTGACTCACTCTGTATACGTTTTTCTACCCTTATTCTATTTATACACTAGCCTACATTTAAATCACGAGGGGTTGGAAAATTATATAGCAATGCTCTAGTTGCGATCTACTAATACATACAAACATATCATATCCAGATGTTTTGTAAAATGTATAAAAAACTCATTTGCTTTCCATTCATATATCTCAGAATTCTAGATCAACAGAATGGAGAGTATGATTAAGGACAAAATTACTTGATCATAAAGCATATAAACTTTTGTAAGACGATATGCGTATATAGATCATTTCTAAATTAAAGTACAACTGTTAAAAGGGCGTTATTAATGTCTCAAATTAGAAAATAGTGTTGCCAACATATTTATATTAGATAAAAACGGACGATTTTTCGTTATTCTCTATTAAATAAATGTCTCACAATGAGGTTACAGCGTCACGAAAACAAATAAAATTTTGATTAGATAAAATTCTTTATCAATTACTAGATTTTAACAACAAAGTGAAATAGCATGGGAAAATGTACCTGTATTTATTATTTTCGTTTTTATTGTTTATAGGTAAGGAATATTAATTTATATTGTGTAATAATATAGCATTTTTGTTGTATTTGAAATTGTATAGTAGAAAATGCCAATGGAACAACTTCCTCTGCAATACCTGATCTTGTTTATAATTGTTATACGACAAGTTTTATAGAAATTCCACAACCACCATTAACACAACAATTATTGATTGAATTAATAAGGAAAACAGAGAATGCCGAAAACGGTCTTAATATTCGAACACTTGTTACATCAATATTACACAGGTAAAATTCATATAAATTACATCGATTATTTTATTGTTTTTATTATTAGTGTGGTGTTTGATGGTATTCGCCATTTCCCATATGATTACGATGAGTCAATTGGTATTCCTTATAGGGCGTCTGGTACCGAATTTTACAAATATAAACTCGTTGTTGATTATTTAGTATCAGGTGAAAGTTCTTTATTTCCAACTGAATTGCTAACCACTCCTGAATTGTGCTGTCTACATAAAATCATTTCCAATACAGTGGATCCATTGAAAAGGGGCGATGAAAGTAGTACATGTGTACACCAGTCAAGTATTCCACAGAAAATGTAAGAAATTCGAAATTATGATGTACTTATACTCCTCTTACTACACGATATGTACTGTTAACTACTTGAAAGTAAGCATATTAGTCTTAAACAACTTGTTTCGCTAGATTAATAACTGTAGTGATCATTTTTCCGCCATCGACGAATTTGTTGTTTCTTTTTTGAAAAATCTACATCATTATTATTAACAGATTTATCACGGAAATCCTTGAGAACCGGTTCCATCAACATTTGTGTGAAATTCATTTATAATTTCTAATAAGTCTATTTTTATATATTAACGACATTTATCTTTCAAGTCAATAACATGTTTTCTAGATTATTAATGCTTATTTTTTAATCTCAACAAATCTTACGCCCCTCTTTTTAAACAGACTTCAAAGCAAATAAAAAACACTAATTAATCAATCTAATTAATTCCAGTGAATTGATGTTAAATGATGATCTAAGTAGCCGATGTCCGATTAAACAAGGTGTTATACAAACAAAATGGGGCTCCGTAACAGCCGGACACTTGATAACAGCAATAGCAACGGCATTACAACAATCAAAAGCAACATTCGAACGCATTGAAAACGCAATTAATGAAGATGAAATTAATACAACAAGAACTCAAGATTCACCTAAACCAATTAACGATAATTATGTAAACAGTATATGGGTGTCTACAATAGCCGGCGATATAGCCGGGGTTGTACTAAATCAGCACAGTATTAGTCCAGAGATAGGTACTAAAGGATTTTGGAACGATACTTTATTACCCAAGAAATATTATATTACAACGGATAAATGGGATATGATCGAACCTGATTTACTCGGAGGCATCGATGGTGGAGCAAATCATTATATTACATATACAATATTAGTATTTTAATTAATTTGTTGTGTTTTTTTTAGGTTTAATGATTGCGGATTATTTAAAAAATTGGCAAACATCCACCAATACACGATTGCGTTTGTCACAACTTATCGATATGTTTTATTCAGAAAGGGGTATGGCTGGTGATCACGAATGTAAAGCGACGAACCGAGCGAAATCACTGACAGAATTGTTAAATAACATCAATTTAGATCAACAGGTAATACCGAAAATATCTAGATTTTAGAATAAATCCAACCGTCGCCCCAATTCTACACATATCACCAAAACGCTCTTTATTTATTCTTTATACAATCTTCTTCTAGCAAACTTAGGGTGGGTTACTGCACCATCCCGTGTCGAATATTTGTGATTTAACAACGTAATAAAGTGATTTTTCTGTTGCATCATAGCACAATTATTAATTTGATATTCTATTAAAATTTTTGTGCCTCCGTCCGGAATACTGATTCGCCCGGAAAATAGACTATTACATCACTAAACCGGAAAATTTTGTAGTGACTTTTTATGTTCTCGGGTTGGTGTTTTTGCCATTTTGAAAATTCTATCTGCCAAATGTTTTTGGATATTAACGAAATATTACAAATTTTCGATCTTAGAACATAAATGTAATACTTTAGCTGTGAATATTAGTGCAAGTAAACGAATTTAAAATAAGAAAAAATAAATGAATTAAACTTAATAATCTGTCATGGGGTCAAAAATATTGATTTTAAATTCAATTTATCAATGTTACCAACATTCAAAAATCCCTAACATCAATTTTTGAGTAAATATCAATTTTATTTTTAAGAAATTTATATAAGTCGAGACAAAAAATCTTAGATATCACACGGCCAGAAGCTGCTTTTGCGAGTACTCCTACTTGCAGGCTTACATAACGTACTCGTATTCGCAAAAGCTTTAGTTTCTGGCCTTGTGATTACAAATTACTATTGCACTGATAAAAAGTAGAACTTGTTTTAACGTCGAAAGCATTACCAAATCAACAGCGTAAACGTTAAATTAAATTAAATTAATTAAAC
>JAZBGW010000449.1:0-13670 GCA_037464815.1 Mylabris variabilis | reverse complement strand
CGTTAATTCAGCTATATAAAATCTATAAAATACATAATTATTATTTTATTTAAAAAAATAATAATACAAATTTACCTAGCTAATGGTTCTTCAAATATTCCTAATTTAATTAATAACGACATTAAATCACCACCAGGTATATAATCCATAACAAAATATAAAATATCACTATCTTGAAATGAATAATATAATTTAACAACCCATTCATTATCTGCCTCAGCTAATATATCACGTTCAGCTTTAACATGTGCAACTTGATTACGTTTCAATACTTCAGCTTTACGTAATGTTTTCATTGCATATAAATGTTTTGTATCAATTTTACGTACTAATGTAACTTCACCAAATGCCCCAACACCAATTGGTTTAATTTTAACAAACATACTTTTATCCATTTTAGCACGTTTCAAACGTATATAATTCGATTCTTTTTGTGATAACATTTTACGCATTTGTATTTGTGTTTCAGGATTTAAACCAATTTTCGACATTTCATTCTCTAATTGTATCCGTCTTGATACACGTTGTTTATATGATTTAATTACATTTTCTATATGTTGTTCCATAAAGAATTTAAATGCTTGCGGTGAATAGTTTTTAACTTTACCATCACGACGTTCCTCTTCTTTCTCTTTACTAATTTTTTTACGTTCCGGTATCGGTGATTGATGTTTGATTTTTGTATATGGTGGTAATTGTGGCGGTAAATCATCGTTATTATTATGATTATTATTATTATTATTACAATTATGATCACCATTTGTTGTTAAATGATTACTAATATTATTATTATTGTTATTATTATTATTTTTAACTGATGATGATGCAGTAGGTGGTAGAGGTGGTGCTCCATTATCTAAAGTATACGGACGACTATCACTAGATGATGTTGATTGAGGACTATCAGATCTAGATAAATTCGTACATTCATTAGATGTTGTTGTTGTAACAACTGGTGAATATTTCCTTTGTAATGGTGGATGTATATTTGGTGATACACGTGGTGATATTCCACATTCTACTGTATTGACTTGAGCATGATTATCATCAGGATATGGTGGTAGATTTACACCACGTTGTTGTTGTTGTTGTGCTTTAGCTTTCGCTTGCATCGTACTAGCATAACTTGGTGGTTCTGTTGTTGGTACAATCATTGTTGTCGTTGTTGTTGAATTATTATTATTATTATTACTACTACTATTATTATTATTATTACTATTATTATTAACAGGACTAGGTGTTACAACACCAACTGGTAATGGTGCTGCTGGTTTTGGTGTATTTGCAAATGTTTTCTGTTGTATTGATACTGTATAAGATGGTGGTGGTGCACATGTATTTGTTGGTGATGCTGGTATTTGTGGTGCTGTTGGTGCTACAGCTGTTTGTAATACCGGTTTTTGTACTTGTGTACTTTTAACCGATTGCATTATAATTGGTGGTTGAGTTTTTGCTTGTCTTGAACCCCATGCACACATTGTTGGTTTTGTCATTGATGTTGGTGTTATTGTTGTTACAGGTATTGGACTAGGTGAACCAGCTGATGTTGAACCAGAATAGAAACCGGATGATGGACTTTTACGATAATCTTGTGTTGGACTATGACGATTTTGTATTGATTGTGAATATGATGGTGGCGGTGGTGGTGGTGGATTTGTTGGATTTGGTGATATTAATGGATATGGTGGTGGTGGTGGTTGTTGTTGTGTTGTTTGTGTAACAACATTACCACTTTGATATAAACTTAAAGCTTGTATTTGTTGTGTTAATTGTTGTTGTACTTGTGGTCCATTTTGTACAACCATTGGTTGACGACCTGATGTTGATGCTGATATACTACTAACTGGACTTGTACCACGTTGTTGTAATGCATTTGCTGTTGAATTATATGTTGGTACAACAACATTAGGTGGTGCCCCTCTAGCTGGTACCACCGGTGATGGTGACATACGTTTTAATAAATGTTGTACATTATTATTTGTTATAACTGGATATGATGATGTAACATGCGATGGTGGTGGTGGTGGTGGTGTATTACGTGGTGGTGGCGGTGGTGGTGGTTCATTAAAACTTGGTGAATAACGACTAACTGTTGAATGGATATCTGTTAAACGTGGACTATCTGAACGTGAACTACCAGCACCACTATCTAATGCTGGACTACCACGTGTTATACCTAATTCACGTTCTATACTAGGTTTACGTATCAATTTCGTATAACCGCATTTATTATCAGTTTGTTGTTTCATTAAATAATCTAAAGCGGCATCTAAACGACCATTAGAATACTGGAGCGCCCTTAATGATAATTCCTGTTAAGAACAAAAACGAATTTAATAAGACTTACACAACAAAATAACAAAGGCCCATTTACACGGTGCCAGTAACTTGGTCAAGTAACTCAAACCCAGTACTTGTATTCCTGTGTAAACAAACGTTTTAATACTAAATTCTAGTACCCGCTCCAATAATGATTTCAATCAAGTGAATAGAAAGCCATCCTATTTACTGGAGCAAGTAGCTACCCCCGCTCTAGCTCTCCAGTACATTAGGCCTGTGTAGCCACGTTATTTTAGTGGTAAGTTGGTAAGTGTTATGTTTATACCGGACGAGTCATCTAAAATGAAATTTTTTTATGGCAACTCCCATTATTTCGAGATCGTTCGAAAATTCTTTCAAGGGTTTATAGGGTGGTACCTGGATATCATTTTAGCAGAATTAGGACCTCGTAGCTCATTTGGAAGTTTGTCAAAAAACACTCGTTTTGAACAAGGCTGTGATTTTAAAAAACGAGCACGTAAAACGACTAAGAATGACTCGAAGACCCTCCCAACATTGATTTTTTTCGTTTTTATCCATTGCAGCCTAGAAAAAATGCAAACGATTCCCACCTGTTCTAGAATAAAATGAAGAAAAACGAAAAAAATTAATGTTGGGAGTATCCTTGAGTCATTCTAAGTCGTTCTGCGTATTTAGTTCGCACCATTTTGACCAACTTCCAAATGAGCTAAGAAGTTCTAATTTTACTAAAATGCTCTCTAGGGACTCTCCTTGAAATATTTTTTGATTTGCTCGCCAAATAATGGGAATTGCCATAAGAACTCTTCGTTTTAGGTGACTCACCCGGTGTTTCTACATTTTTTTAATGAAAAACAAGATCATGGGTTCCCAATGGAAGCAAAATACAACTGAATTATTTGTGGAATTGTACAGAGAAAATGAATGTCCCTGGGATACAGAATCTATGGTTTATAGAAATAAACAGGCCAGAGATGCTGCAGTAAAAAGAATCGTTGAAGGAATGAATATTGAAGATTTTGGCGTAGCGGAAGTTAAAATCAAAATAAAAAATTTGCGATCCACGTACACCCAAGAATTAATGGAAATTAAAAAATCTGAACATTCTGGAATGGGAGCAGACTATGTTTATGAAGCTAAAATTAAGTGATTTGCGATTATGCACACATGGGCTCGTTGTATAACAGAAGATATTTTTTTGAGAAGAATTTCAAAACAAGCCGGAGACATTCTCATACAGTTTCTGTATTCTGCAACATCCTCTGTAGCAAGCTCTTTAAGAATATTAATCAACTCTTCATACAATATTTTAACACATTATTTCACTGACTTTTTTATAAGGGAATTAAATTTTTGGCTCATAATAACTATTAACCTCAAAATTCACTAGATTTTGCCATTAAAATGTCATGTGAACGTATGTTTTTAGTACTATTTTTTAGTTTCTTGACCAAGTCACTAATGCAATGTGTAGACGCACACTGTCTTTTCAAGCGCTTGATTTTAGTACTCTCTTGAGGTACTTGACGGAGTTACTGGCACCGTGTAAATTCGCCTTAAATCTCACCTCAGAGTAGCCCATTCCGTTCAATTGTAATAACAGGTGTTTTAAAGCTACATCCTTATCGATACCATTATTATTAATATTATTACAATTATTGTTATTATTATTATTATTGGTATTATTATTATTTGTATTAGCCGATGTTGAACTGCTCAATGAACTAATACCACTAGTTGCTGAGAAATTCGATATAGTACTAGCTGCACTAGAACCAATTAATTCACTACCATCTAATCCACTACTACTTTTAGCAAATGGTCGTAATGAATTTTGTATTTCTTCTAATGCTTTCTGATGATAGCCCGGTGATCGGGCTGTTGGTGCACTCGGATTCATTATTAATTGTAACCGAGGCTGTTGGCCCATACTGGGCCCTTCTATACACTAATAATTCACATGACGATTTACACATGTGATTTATCCAATTGATAATCAAAATTGATGATGAAATTATAAGCGAATTGAAATAAATTTAATCGAAAAAAAAATATATAATCGAACCGAACCTAAAACAGAGAGAAATATGTCAACGTGAATAATTTCGAAAATGTAAATGTAGTATTAGATTATTTTTAGACAACTATTTGAAAAATGCATAAACTAAATATTTGTGTGTACTATTGCTGTAATTCATAATTTTCTATCTATTTGTATTGATATATGGAGATTTTTGTTATATTCAATTATTTTCGAGTTATTTTTCATTATTTCACCGTTTAAAAAATACTTTATACAGGGTGTGCAACGCTATATCACCTCTCACAATCAATACTCATAGTAATAGTGTCATAACTTGCTTCATACTTTACTATATTTAACTTTCATTCAGGCATTTTTTAGTAGAAACAAAGTAGTCGAACCAAGCTACGAAACCAATCGCAAGGTAAAATAGCGTCGTATCTCTTAGTTTTAAAAGCTTATTCAGAACGTTAATTCTAATAGCGTTTTTTTGTTCGTAGATTCTAATTAGCATATCAAATACTCTTATAATTTTTGTGATTTTCTTTTTTTAAATAGGAACCATTGAATTATTTTTATAAATAAACTCGAAAACAAATTAATGTAACAAAAATCCAAATAATATGCGAATGTGTGCAATTAATTACTATTTGAATTCCATCGAAAATAAACCACCCTATGCATCTAAAACAAAGACGTTTAAATAAAATTGGATATAAACAGAATATGTAGAGGATAATAACAATGTAATTAGTTCAGAACAATTATATAATTAGCGGTATAATATGAAAAAAATTCTATTCGTACTGTTAAATTGGTAACAATCAAATCAACATAAAGAAGATGAAAAAAAATGAAATATTTTTTGAATGTTGGCATCACATCTATGTATGTATGTACCTATACATATACAATACATAGGCATACATATATATTTTTAATAACAACATACATGGGATACAATGCCTTAGGCGCTCCTAGTTAGGTATGTGCCAAATTACAATCAAATGTCTCACTAACACTAACACAACTACACACACATACAACATTCCAGTCATGCATTCTTTAGCATTACGCATTTGAGATCTCTTTTATATACTAACACACACACACACACATTCACACTCACACACACATTCTATCTTCATTTCTAAAATAGAGACGAGAGGAAAAACACATCAATCCAACATTGTATAAATCTAATTAGTAATTTGAATTACTAATTTAATTTAATTTAATTTCAAATTATTGAAAATAGCACAAGATCGATTCCAATATAAGGAATTGACAGATTTTCAAGTGTCAATTTTCAATCCATCTCCTTCTAATATTACCAAAGGAATTTTTGATCAACACTTTTATTATTTTAAACGCACACACACATACATACCCACACATATAACCTCTCACACATACACACACATACACATGCATACATGCACTTATTTAAAATAATCTTATAAGAGAAATAATTCAATAATTACTTTCAATTAATTATACGAAAATTCGATTGTTCCTATTGATCTAATTAAGGATTAATTAATCACTTTTGAGGCACATACGCACTAATACACACACGAGCTGGTTTTTTTTTCAATGAAAACAAAGAAGATTTACAAAGATTTTGATACCAGATTGAGATACCACAGCCATCTTAGTCCGACAGTGTCAAATTCCAGAAACTACCAACTTTAGAAAATTATTAGAATTTACGATAATTTCATCAATTATATTCAATTAAATTATTATTATTACATAAAGTTTATTATAATTTAAGATTATTAAAAAATTTTGATAGATATTTAAATAATTTTCAATAAAAAAACAATTAGTTTACTCGAATGTAGTGATTTTTGTGTGTTTTAGTTGGTAGTTGCAATACCTGTCGCATTCCAAACCAGTAGCGTCACGTACAACAATTTATCTCGTTCGTTCACTAAATAAAAAAATAATTCTTATATGTTAATAATAACAAATTCTAATGGATTCACAATCTCACAATTCGAGCCAAATTATAACATTCAAATCATTAACGAAATCAAGCCGCATTGTTTTGCTAAATTTGTAAATAATATAAATCTTCGTCACTGATTTAAATTAATCAACAAGTAGGTAATACAGCGTTCACACGAGTGCGTCATACGTAACAATTTCGGATTTTCTTTGAATATTTCAATTATTGATTCTGCATTAAATACAAAAATAAGCAAAAGCGTTACGTTCAAATATTTAAATTTAAATATAATTCGTATAATCGGAAAATAAGCCGTTCTTCTTGTGGAATTTTGTGAGAGTTGAACTTATTTTCCGCAAAGCGCTCTCATGGGAACAAAGCTTGATTAATCTGAAATTTCAGAATTTTTAGCCGAAAAATGTATATTTCCCTACGATAATTTTGAAAAATCAGCATTGCTTCGATTTGTATTCTCGAATTCTAATGGAATCTCCATAAATTATTGAAAATGTTCTTTTTTTCTAGAGTAGTCAACATAACCTCAATTCTGGTAGATCATGGGTAATAATGTTGTGAAATTTGTGATTGCTGAGCTGAAACGGCCGTTTCGGGAGTTCAATATTGAGAATCGCGCGCACAAAGTGATCTCTAAAGATAAACCGATAGCGGCACCGAAATATCAGAAGGATGAAACTCAATATGAACGAATGATGAGAGGTAAATTTTGTTTAATCGAAAACGTAAATTGTTCAATCGTTGATGTTGATAGAGTATCCTGATGTCTATGAGGAGAATCTAAAGAAGCACGCCGTGCTGGATAAACACCTAAGGGACGTTTATGTGAAATCCTACGATCCGTTTAAGACGAAATTTGAGGCGGATCCAAATCGGCCTCTACCTAGTAATAGACAACCGGTTGACGATTTCGAATACGGTATGAAAGAACCAGAGAAGATCACTTTAGGCAAGACTACCTTGAGGAAGGCTTTACAGTTCATCACAGATCACCAAGCTAGACCGAAAGTGGAGACTGCACAAAAAATCGCTATTGATTATAATCTACCAGAAGAGACAGTTAGTATGTTTTTAAATTATTTTTGTTAATTAATTAGATTTATGAATTGTCGAATTCTAGGGAACGTTTTGAAGTATTTTAAAGTGTACGAATTCTACATACCGCAGAATTATCGAACGAAAGCTACATTCGCTGGACCGGGCGCACCAAGAGTCCGGATCGTTAAAGAAACTAAAAAGCAATTAAATTCAGGACAGAAAGATCAATAATTGTGTTGATTTATTCTTGTTGTAGATTTTTATAAATTAATTTGTTGTGAAATTATGCAACTTTATCCCATCGCCAGATTGTACCATCGTCACAAACACACAATAGAACGTTAGCATCACGACTTAGGGTCGTTTGTCGGATTGCTGTTGTACATTTCGGATGTTGTAAAGTATAACAACGGGCTTGAGCTGGATCGGAAACGTCCATATCCCAAACGAAGACTTTACCGACTTGATTACCCAACGCTAAAATCTATAATTTAATTTGTAGTTGTATAGAAAAAATCTGATTACTTTAAAAAAAATTATACTTTCTGCCAGAAATCCATAGTGAATCGTACAAACCAGATTTCGCATTCTTTATAATCGAAACGGTGGATAACCGTAGATGTTGTTTCGCCTTTACGGAGTGTTTCATCGTCCAAACGGCCCGGTTTCCAGCAAACTATACAGTTCTCACAGGATTTACTTAGAACAAAATCGCCAAACCAACGGACACAATCCACGTAATTCCTACATTTTTGAGGGTTGAAATTAGTTGTTTCAACAGGAGGGAAATTTGTTATACCTGTGTATATCTCTAGTGGAGAAATCCGGAAAGTGTTCTTTAAGCGAATCAAACGGCCGATTGCTGCGATTAGCGTTCCAATGATACGACTGTTTGATTGCTTCCTTCATATTATCTTTGTCTAATCGCCATAGTTTCAATGAATGATCCATACCACAGGACATGATCCGGTTGCCCAACAAATCGAAATCCTATCAACAATTAAATAGAATCGATTTATATTGAATTTTATTAAAATTTACCGCACTTAAGACTTCATCACGATGGCCTTCAACACCACCGAATATGGCTATACAAACATCAGTCTTGATATTCCATAATCTTAAAGCATGATCTTTAGATACCGATAATAGTAAATTTGGATCTTTTGGATGGAATTTTAGTTCATTGATTGCATGCCCATGTCCGATATAATGCCGTATACAGGTAGCCGTAGATGGGTTTAAAATACGTACAATCCCCCTGCTACCAGCCACTGCTAATAATGGTTTACCATTATCATCATCATATGTCCACGCACACGTATAATAATTCTCATCCAGATCGGGATCGGCGAAACATTGTAATAATTTGATACCGTTACCTTCCGGACATTCGTAAATTGTAACACGATTACTACCAACAGCGGCAAAGATCAACGGTTGGCCCTCTTTCAAATGATGATTGAATTGTGTACCGAACAACGGTTGACCATGGTCCTCTTTTATACTACAACTATACCAAAAGTAGTATTCGTTAGAAATTTGGTAATTGTTAGAGTAACTTACGTGAATTTATAGATCGGTTTCAGGACTTTATTTGACGAACTGAAACGTTTCTTACCACGTCTACCTTTACGTAGACGATTATTTGTCGGTGTAGCACTACGTGATGTATTATCGGTTGTTGACGTACTACCAACACTGGAAGTTTCATCCTAGAAATTCAATAAATTTTAATTATAATCAACGAATAATTGTACATACAGAATAACTAACGCCTTCATCTCCGGATTCTTCAGTTAGATTAGAATTGGATAAATCGCTAATTTTTGATTTTTCTTTCATTCTTCTGTATATATTTAAATATCGACATCAACAAAAACAAAGCGTGTAAATGTCAACCTAATTTTTACATTTGGCGCTTACCCGCAGTACCAACCAATAAAAACAAAAAACCCAACTTCTACAATTCCACTAAACAATTTAAACCAAAATCAATTAGAAAGCTATACAATCAAATTACTTTCAGATTAAAACGCGTATAACAATAATAAAAGTCATGTGATTTTTATATTTTAGTCATAGATTATTAAATTAATAAACTCATTCATATCACCACTGTAGTGTCTTGAAATTCCCCCAAATAAGCGCGCCAAATTTCGAATTACACATACTTGTCTATGTTACAAGTTATATACAATCGATCACGTGATGATTTGTTATCACCACCGACTTACAATTAGATAATTGTACACAATTTAAATTTAAATAATTGTTTTATAAATCACCAATAGAATGGTCAAATGAAGGTCATGTGTATAAAAAACGTAACCGTAAGTAATTCTACTCTAAATCACCACCGTCACCTTGAAGGTTATATCAGAAACAACAATAATTTAATTGTAGAGATAAAATATTTTTTAGTGACAGTAATTAGTAGTGATTTAGATTACTGAAGACTGTTACCAATTTGTTAAGACATTAAACCAAATACCAATATTATAATAGAGCAGAATTATAACGAAAATGTCGCTGGTTAAGAAGGGTATTGATATGCTGAAAAGCAAAGAATTTCGCGATTATTTGATGAGGTAAATATATTTAAGATTAATTCTAATTAAAACAGAAATTAATTATTTATTTTAGTACACATTTTTGGGGCCCTGTCGCCAATTGGGGCATACCAGTAGCTGCTATTGCTGATATAAGAAAAGATCCTAAATATATCAGTGGAAATATGACTCTTGGTAGTATTTCTTAATAAATCATCAACGATCAGGAAAAACTAAATAAACGAGATGTATTGTCGTAACTTTATTCATACGAAACAGTATGAATCGACTTTTAAATTAGATTCGACGGTTTTTGACGTAGAATCAGTCAATTTTAGTAAAAATTAATCGTCAAATTGTGCCTTTTTTTACATTTTTTGTATAATCTTTTCCTGGGTTAGATAGTGCGAATCTAGTTACGACATGACTTGTGTTTCTACTGATCTACTCTAACTGATAATTATTATAGTTTGATCCAATTTGTTTCAGCGTTATGCTTGTATTCAGCAATGTTTATGCGGTTTGCTATCCGTGTACAGCCCAGAAATATGCTATTGTTTGCTTGCCATTTCACCAATGAAACAGTACAATTAATACAATTGAGCCGATATATTAATTACACATATGCGAAACCCAAGGATGATAAATTCTAGAATTCTGTGATTATTTGATGTAATCTTTTAAACTTACAAACGTTTAGACAGAATTGTGGTGATAGAAAAAATTGCCCATTAGTTTATAATACTGCCAATTTTTCGTCATATTAGTTGAATGTGAATATTTATTAATTTTAGATTAATAGAGAAAAAAACACATAAATGTTAAATCTATAGAAAAATTGTTATGTGGGAAAATAAATTTTATAAAAATGTCAATCAAAATTTAAATGAACAATTTCCGTAAATTCATTATAATCTATTTAATTATTTTTCTAATCGTTTATTTAATTTTGGTGAAAGTGTTGGTGACAATTTTGGGAATTTTAGAGTCCGATCCAGATATTTTTGCACCTTAATTGGAATTCAGGTAATTAATTGACAGATATAACGTTATACATATATTTAAAAACTAAAAATGTCAAAAAAGTATAAAAATTGGACGGATATAATAATCTCTTTAATTAAATTTTGTACGAATAGTCGCAATCAGATCTTACCCAACTTAATTTAAATGAGAATCGTACTTGTCATATTTTTAAAAAAAAAGGCACTTGTTCGGGTGTTTTCTTGCATTATACTCGTACAAAGTCCCTACCGTTTTATGGCACTACCCATCTCTCAAATATTGTACCATTAGCCACAAAACGAAAGAAATCCTATCCTATCCTATTAAAATTATTCTATTCTAGAATAATTAACGTCCATAAATACCAAAAATAATAAAAACCAATGAGATTATAATGAACAGATTTGCTTGTAAATTATTACCATTAGCTAAACGACATTTAAACATATTGAAACGTGTCTCATTATTATCAACTAAATTACTAAATTCAGCTTCAACTAATTGTCCATCATAATATGTGATAGCATCTTCGAATGGATATTCGAAACCTTGTTTACATTCACATTTATAACCGCCTGTTTCGAAGCCACGACCCAATATTGGAACACACTATAAAAATTGTTTTAAATAACTGTAAATTAAATTTGTATTGTTAGAATCTCTTACATAAGAAGTTTTCTGGTCGCATTTATTTGTATTTTTGAACGCATTTGTACTGTAGTACTTATCAGGGCATTGGTTGACATCTAGTTTCAACATGTCCATTGTAACGGCGACAACTCCTCTGAAATAGCAAAATTGGAACGTAAGTCGTAGATATACTACGTTATACCGGGTGTTTTTTTAAAGGTGGTCAATTTAAACGAAGCCTCCTAATATTTGGCGGGCGATTGGAATAATACTTCAAGGATTTTTAGGAAGGTCCCTGAAGAACATTTTAGCAAAAGTAGAACCACGTAGATCATTTGCACGTCGGTAAAAAAAACGACTTTTTTCCGGCAATGTCGAAATTTTCACCACTCAGTCATACACGTAAAATGACATTAAATGGCTCAAGGATCCTCATAAAATAGGTTCTTTTTGTTTTCAGCCACTGAATCCCGAAAAAAATGAGAATCATTTTTCTCGGACAGCGATCGTGTAAAAAATTGAAATGCACTAGTTATACGCCTCTTCAGCTGTTACTATCGTATTTGTTTACTTAAGAAAAAAGTCCTTGACATTGGATTCTTATGAACAAATAAATGTAGGCAACTTTTATTAGTTTCAATGAAAGGTAGGGAATCGGAGAAAATTGTAAAATCCAGATAACCTCATAGATTCGAAAAATAATAATAATGATAATAATAAAGTAAAAAAAAGTTCAATAATTTCAACGTGATCAAGAATTGTCTTAAATTGTTGGGGCTTTGAATAGATGCAATTTTCGTTTTTTAGAAAAAATCCAGAATTGAATCAGTCATTCTTTTGTTTTTTGTTTATTTCTCTTCTTTAATGTAAAAAAAAACAGATAATAAATTATGTGTACAGTCTGTAAGGTGAATTAAGAGATTGACTAAAGCAATAAAATTAGTCCACAGTAGATTCTGTAGCAAACAAATAGAGAGGGGATATTGAAGTATGTATTGCCATTTGCCACTGTGATAAATTTTTCAAATTCGTCACAGATAACTACAAGACGCTAATTTTTTTACTTTAGTCAATCTCTTATGTCCCTTACAGACTGTGGGCATTTGTTTACATTTTAATCATATATACAGGGTGTCTCATCTCGCTTGGTACCCCTAGCGTTTTTTGGTTATTTATGAAAATATCAAAACTAGCGCTCGAGGTGTTGTAGGGTAACATCCAAAGAATATTTAAATAATAAGAACACCGACGTAGGAAGCTATGGAAGGTAAGAAATTTAAATTCTTTTTTGAAATTTTCACTAGATTGTTTTGTAGACCACTCTGTTAGAATGTTCTGTGAAGCCTGCATATGATCATAACATTTTCATTTCTAAATTATTTTACAATTCTTAAAAAGAATGGTAGAAAAATCCTCATTGAGGTAGGTTTTGTGTTTTACTCTCTTTTACAAGGAATTATTTAATGTTTACTATTTGTCTAAAAATGACATCTGCTAGTGTCGGTAGTAAGTAGGTTCTATTTATTTCCTTTCATTCATTTGAAATTGTTTATAATTTGTATTGTTGGTTTTTTGTCGTTAGAGATAAATCCATTCATTAAATGAAAAAAAAAACAATACAAATGGTAAACATTTCAAGTTCATGAAAAAAAAAACACTTTATAAACAAACAGCGGCGTCCCTATGAATTGAGCTGCCTGTGTGCAAAGGGCAATTTGGCTGCCCCCCTTTTTTTTGTTGAAACAGAAACTTTATAGAAAATTTATTGACAACAAACATAAATTAGACAATAATTGTCTCGAGGCATGTTTTTTTTACAATTTCCCCCGCAGCTCAGCCTATGTTGATTATTTTTTTAATGAAAATTTAATTATTTATAACAAATTCAAAGGTTGGTAGAGCTTTGGAGTACAAATCCAAGGGTCGTGGGTTCGTGTCCCACACGCCGATCCGAACTTTTCTTAGTTGTTAAAAACGGCGATAATTGCTCTTTAATTAATTATTTAACATCTAATTATTATAATCTCATCGTAGTTTACAATTAATTAATTTAAATTCAAAGGGCTTTATAAATATCCAAGAAATTTTCGACTTGTTACTTTTCCAGAATTGTAATAAAACCGGGCACGCTTATGCAGAACTTTTTTTCCACAGT
>JAZBGW010000448.1:2855-15810 GCA_037464815.1 Mylabris variabilis | reverse complement strand
TACGGCATTGTAAATCACAGCCACTATCTGGATAATGCGCGTGCCAACCTCTATCAGATGACCTGCGTGATCCATTGTGATGGATTTACCAGCCCGCACCTATACGCACATATCTACCCACGCATCTTTGCCTTCACTAATGAGAAATTACATTTCACCTCTAAAATTGCCTTCAACTATAAGTGAAAGGGTGAATTTTCGTATTAAAACAGACTATTGTTCGGATCAAAAGTCATCATCATCATCAGCACCATCAAATTAAGAGAGATATTTCTGTTTTATTAAAACGTGTATTTTTTTAAAGAGATTCATTCGTGTAAATATCCTTTTCAATGGTCAGTTAGTTGAGTGGTTTTCAAATACGAACAAACTGGCAACTTTAATCAGACTGGTTGTTGACTTTGTGAAACTGCAAATTACAATATTTACTCAACAATCAGTTACCCGATAACACACAGACAACAATCCTAAACTTTCTCAATTTACCACAAATATCAGACATAATTACAGTTACTCAACCATTACACTAACAACATCAGCGCAAATTCATTGACAATACGCCTTGTTGAAGAGTTTTAGTCAAAAATTTACCTAAATATATATACACGAAATATCTTTTAGCTGGAATAATGCGAAACAACATTAGTCCCAATGGTACTATTCTGTCTTCTAAAGACTGTCCTGAAAACTAATGATTTTTTACAACTTACTTTGTTGAATATAAATCACTCCAAATGCACCCTACACCTTTTATATGTAAATCAGTAAAATGCTTATCATCTAAATCAAATACACACAGACACACCACACGTATCGTTAACCGTAATAAAAAAGTTTAGGATCTTTATGGTAAATCTAAACAGGAATACACGATGTCACATGCAAATTTAGCAGCGTAGTCTTCAAAGTCTATCACAGTTCAAGTTTATCACAACCGTGACACAATAACTTCTGATGTACAATACTTGAAACTTCCAAACAGTTTACAAGAAATTAGATCGTGATCAACTAGATCCGTATTCTGTGATTTTAGCATCTAGAATATTCGTAAATAATCGCTCAACATTAGACGCCCGTCAAGTTGGCACCCCCCATATAAGCACAGTCTTTTTTTCTAAATCCAGTCGTTAGTGCTTCGTTTGTGCTTTTTAGCTCTTCAGTTCTTATTGTTCGTGCTTCAATAGTTAGAGAGTTATATTTAAAAAATTATGGGGGTGTTAAGTTTACGCTTAATTCAAAAATAATTATGGGTTTCGTTAATGCTCTTCGATTTTGTTATTGTTTTCGTTAGTGCTTTTATATTTTACGAGATATTTACCTACAAAGGATAGTTAGGGGTGGGGGTGCATCCCACTGAATAAAATTAGCAAAATTAGAAGCTCGTAGCTCATTTGAGAGTTGGCCAAAAAATGTTCGTTTTGGACAAAGTCGCGATTTTCAAACACGAGCAAAATAACCAAAACAACTTAGAATAACTTGAGGATCCTCCCACCATTGATTTTTTCGTTTTGCTCTCTTGCATTCTAAAAAAATACGAAACATTCCCACCTGTTCCAGAATAAAAGGGGGAAAAACGAAAAAAATCAACTTTAGGAGAATCCTCGAGTCATTCTAAGTCGTTTTCCGTGTTTCATTCGTTGTTGAAAGTCGTCAGAGACGAAAATTTTTTGGCCAACTGCCAAATGTGGTACTAGGGTCAAATTTTGCTATAGGGCTTTCCTATAAGTTCTTGAAATATTTTTCGATTCGCTGCCAAATAATGGGACTTACTATAATAACTTCTCGTTTTAAGTAAATCACGCGGTATATCTCTTAAAGTACAAAAGCACTGACGAAAGCAATAACAAAATCGGAGAGCACTAACGAAACACTAACACTATCTATACTTTGTTTTAAAATTTCCTGTAACGCAGCTTAAAGTTAGCACCCCGCATTATTACTTATTTGTAACTATCTTTTTTCCTTGATCCTTTCCGCCCCTGGCCCGGAACCGCTGTTGGCATTACTTCAAGGCAGGTTTGGATTTGTATCTTGGCATCCCTTGATGCGTAATGGGCTCTCTCACGCCATCGTTGGTTCGTATATACACAACGTAAATTTAGCACCCCTCATAGTTTTTTTATATATAACTCTCTAACTACTGAAGCACTAACGATAGGAACTGAAGTACTAAAAAGCATTAACGATTGAATTTAGAAAAATTTACTGTGCTTATAAAGGTGGTGCCAACTTGACTTGATTGAAAAATAATTAAGTACCTTGTCTAACAGAATCACTCATGAATATTTTTATGAGTTACGTGCAAAGCTAGAATTAATCTCGACTAAAACAATCAAAGTTATAATATTTCAACGCCTACACTCCTTTGAACTTTTATCGCATTCAATATTAGTATTTTTCAGTTAAAGCGTTATAGTCAAAGCTTCTATATGAAAAAAAATTATAAAATTGTTAGAGCTTTTTATTCGTTTAATATAGATGAGACTATTTAGCAATTTTCCATGATAATCGCATATAACAAAATTAACACACACTAAATAATAATGATGATAATACAGTTGAATAAAATAAAGCGACTAATAGCAACAATAATAATAACAATAATAGTTAATTAGAGAATTCATTATTAACTAATCTAAATAATCTGTATGATGGTAATTGTGTTATAAGTGTCTTCTACTTCAACACATATGCTAATATCATTGACTAGTTAGTTGTTGTTGTTGTTGTTATTATTATTAAAGAAAGTCGCAATATACTAGACTGGGTGTTTTAATTAGAGTCAGTAATTAGTGACATCGCGCAGGTGGTTGAGAGGGTACTCTGTATTGTTCTAGTGTAACTGTATACACACTAGAACAATATTTGTTTGTTGTTGTTGTTTTTTCCGTCCTCTATGTCTGTGTATGTGTGTGTATATGCATTCTCTTTTCTAGTAAAAGTGTGAAACATTGAAAATTTGCATTCAGTTCCCCCTTGTTGCTCTATGTTGATGTAAAATTTAAAAACGTATATGACATATGTTTACAAAATAAAGCCATGAAAGACTCTTTTTTTGTTGTTATTGTTGTCTACTACGACTATATACTAATATAACAGCTACTTTTATAGTAAAGATGTGTAGATAAAATAGAAAATTTCCAGTTAAAATATACACAACACCATCCACACCCCTATTTATACACGGATTTATTCACATATTAATACTAAATCTCGTAATGTATTTTTGTTTTGTATCAGTAGTTGTTGTTGTTGTTGTCAGCTGTAGACGATGACTACAAGTGGCCAGTGGAGTTGGAAAAAAATTATTGAATAAATTACACCAAGTTATGCTATGAAAGTTGTGAAAACTGACTCATATTTAAGAAGCTTAAAAGTTCAACTTTAGAGGGTCGGTTGTATAATGAGTTTACAAAAAGTACAGTTAGTCATAAAGCTTTATTATTATTATTATTATTATTATTTGTAGAGTTCCAACTTTCGAGTCAATTTTCTTCTACGACTATATTTAAACCAAGAACTTTATAAAGACAATCAGTTTGTTGTGTCATTATGATTCAATGGCCATAATTTGGCGGTTACAATTATGATGGTAAAAATATTAATTATTGACCTTCTATTGATTAGCTTTCGTTTTGTTGTTAAAATTGACTGAGAAGCATTTAAATTGTCACATATATGGCGGACAAAAAATACCATCCAATACATGTATATCGATTTGGATGAGAATTTAATTCGATCAACAATTTATTTTCACATCATACGTAAATTCACCAACGAGAGAGAGTAAATCGCATCAGTTGCTGATAGAGCGCTATCCAATCGATATAAAACGGACAAATCGCCTTTCCACTTTAAACTGAATTTATCGCAACGCCAATTCCAAATATTCTGATTTAATCCACAACCAATGAAGAAAATACCAGTTATACCTATACATATACATGCACCTATATCTGTTTATAGATAAATTTATTTATAGGGTTGTAGTAAATTGAAAATCTAATCGATATTAAACAGATAAATCCCTATTTATAGTCACCAGTTGAATTTACAATTGATTAAATAATTCACTAACATTTTACGTTGGGATAAAAGCAACACAAATGTCATTTTTGGACACATGCAAACAATCCTGGCCAATTATCGGATTGTATCGAAATTTTCACATTTGACCAAAATCAATGGTGTTTCAATATTCATAACACATTCATGACCAACTACCACACTTGTTATTCCTTTTGAATTGTAAATATTCTAGCGAAACAGGTAGATAGCGATATTTTTATGTTGTGACCGTATTAGATCTCCCCTTCAAAAATAATACTAAATGTTTACGACCAGAAGACTTCAATTTCCAATTACATTTGTACATGTACGTAATACGCTTTCAAATAAAAGCCATATTTCTTACTTTAGATTTATGTGTAGTGCAACTATTGCCAAGAAAATGGAAATCCATCGACTTCTCGCCATGTGTGTAAGTGTATAGATACATAAACTAGTGAATTGCCAAAACCTCGGCAGGTCATTTTTATACTAAAAAAAAAACTCTTTACTATAAACTCGAATGAGAATGCAAAATCTGTTCCACTATTTCATGTTGACATTGATAAACGTTCTTACAATTTGCGCATTTCCGGCAAACATGTAGCCACAGAAATAGAAACAGCAACAACCAAGCCATATTATCTATTGTGTCTACTATAGTAATGGTAAGAATATAAAGTGTACACAATATAAAAAGAACAACGTTTGAATGTTTGATGGAAAGTGGCACACAACAAAATGACAAGTCGAATGAAAAGCTTGATGTCAACATAAAGAGGATTTATAACGGTAATCCTACAGAAAACAACAGTGTTGATGAGGCTCATATTTTATTCATTTCTTGTATTAACACCACATCTATACTGAACTAAGAATAATAACAACATATTGGAATAGAGCACTTAAAATCGATAATTATCAAAATTTGCACAAGACCGTTACATTAATTTTAATAAAATACTTTCCCCAATAATGTAGAGCAACAATTGTATTGTTGATCAACAGGTTCATTATACAACGTTCATTTTATAATCTTTTCGTTGTGTCGTCTAATGAAAAGTTTTATTACGAGAAACAATATTTTCCAACGAAATATATTCGATAGCAAATTACACATACAGCTGTTACAACTGCATTATACGCCATAAATTTGAAATTTTTATTCTGTATTATATGTAAATATTGACAAATATAACGAACCAAACAAAAAAAAATTTAAATGATAAATTATAATAATATAAAATCTAAACGAATGAATGAATACGTAAATGAAACGGTGAATAAAGCTGCCTCTTCCTGTATTTTGCCACATAAAATAAAATATTGCATTAATAAAGCCTTTGGAATTTCGCACTGACGGTAGGTAATTGGAGACTGTTTTATTGTTGGTCGTCACGTTGAATTATTTACGGTACAAAGTAATTTCATTTAATATACTTTAAATATATATTTTGTACGTTTCAAATCGTCGTTCTTTTGTCTTTCTTTTTTCTCTTTAATTTAAAATATAAAGGGTGTATTATTAATCTTTTATATTGTTTTATTTATATTGATTAAAATTCAATACTCGGTGCAAAATGGTGGAGGCGCCGGGCGAATTTTTATGCTGTAGTAAGTAATTAAAAAATAAGATTTGAAATGTTTTTAAACGGGAATAAAGTTCGTTATAGAGCTAGATTTATAGTATTATTCTGCATATTTGCCAGACAGTGGCCATATTTGTGAAAACACTCCCCAAGCATCGATGAATGATGAGAATGGCAATCAGACAGCAATGTAGATGATATCGTTATAATTTCGATATAACCGCCTGGCCAGCAAAATAGCAACTCATCCATTTCCATTAGCCAAGCAATAACTGCAACACAATAGTATAGCCCCTGGGGTTAGCTAAGCAATTAAATGCTTCCCAACTATCTTGATTATTGTTGGATATGTATATGTATAACAACAAGTGCAGTCTGAGGTGTTGTTTTACATCTATACATAGTACAATACATATTATATGTACCTATGTGTATGTTGTAGTCGTCACTAGACTTGATACGACTGCAATCGTGGACCTTTGTCTCGGGCAAATTTCCATTCAAATGTCCTGGCAATGAGGCAATAGAATAGTAACGGTAACGGCAACAGCAGCAGCAGCCAGCCAGTACTAGTCGGTATAGTAGTCCTATAGTATATCTGCCATCATCGTTGGGATTATGGTAATGTGACGTGGGAAAAGGGAAGTTAACTTGAGAGGGGGATGCTTATATTCTCCCTATATATATGCCAAGACCGGCACTAAAAGCTGATTAAACCAAGAGCCAAATGCAAATTTGTGCCGTGAAAGAACAGTTCGGTAATCGTCACCAGGTTAATTTCATCAAGCCAGAACATTACCGTTATCCATGGACAGAATAGGCGGTTTATATTTTATAATTACATTTTAATTCAAATATATATTAGTGAACATATGTTAGTGTCGTTGTATTTTCAACAAATTCTCTACGATAGCGGCTAGACTATGATAATACGCAATATAAACGATTCAATATCAAGTATTTCAGAGACGATATTAATACTCTTTTTTCTGTATTAAAATAGACAGTTTAATGTGAAACGGAATGCTATTCAAACACGTTAACCCCTGTTATCACTCCTCGAATTTTTTGCAATGGGACTGAATCTGATGGGGGCTTGGATGTGTTTCGATCGAGTTAGGCTACAGCTGACTAGTTATCCTCATGATGTATTATCACATTTACCATTCACTGAGCAAGGGTAAATTGATATATAACATTCATATCCTTGTTCACAAAGCTTGATTATTATGGAACATTGATAGCGGGCAATGAGCCTTATTGTTGATACTGTCCAACGACAGCGGGGGAAAAAACGAAGAGGAACCGACTAACAAACACCAAACCAACCAGCATCCATTCCAACCGGAAACAATAATTTAATTTATAGATATTTTACCCATTTTTACCTAACGAAAATGTAAAACTGCTGTAAAAATTTGTTGTGTTTTTTTTTTAATTAGTCCATATTTCAAATTATTGTTATGTGTGCAAGTTTGTGTTAATTTGGGCAATTTACAGTAGCAATTGAGGCAATATATTGTGTAAATTTTTATGCAAATTTTCCTTTACAATTATTCCCATTGTATCAATTAGTTCAGTTGTAACTAATTTATGTACAAATGTACATGTGAATGTGTACGTATTATTTGTCGACTAGTAATGGTTTTACGACAAACTAATAAACTAATTCCGCATCTATTTAGCATATGAGAGATTTTGATTCGCATATAATAAGAGTAAAGTAATATTGTAACTTGTTTGCTGGAAACAATGTAATTAAACTAATCTCAAGTATAGAACAAGTTGAACAGCAGTACGTATTTACGCTATTCTATAAGCTCTCATATACAATTTAAGCAACTCAATTGTCCATGTAAATTAAGCGTTGGGATATAGGGGGTCTGCTGATATCAGGCCAAAGCACAATTTATCCCGTGGAATTGGAAATGAAGTTAAATGTGAAACAGGCTACGCTTACCAACGAAACCCGGAAAAAAGGGCGATTATTTTAAGAGCCTCCCATCAATTATTCTAGTTAGTGGTTTACAATTCCAGTCGATATTTTATCTATTAACACCACAATACGATTTGACTTTAAACTTGATCTTTTCAGCAAATACGGAGGAGAAAAAACATTGGTCAAGTTAATTTGACAAAACAATGTACGTTGTACGTTCGAAGCACTTGTTTATTTTGGTTGCAGAATAAGATGACAAACTCCCCAGTGTGCCATTTCATTCGCTTGCCGCACTGTTGCTCCCGATTCCCCCAACTCTTCACTTCTATTGCCTCCTATGTGTTTTACTGCTACTACCAAAACCACCCAGCCTCGTCCCATAGCAACAACCCATTCTCCTTTTGTACACATACATGAAAGAGTGTCACAATAGAATACTCGACCATGAAAAATTTAATCTAGAATCCCCGTTGACACAACAAGAAACTGTCACAACGGTTCCTGCTCAATTTCTATAACTGAAAAAACATTCAACCAATGTCTAATTCCTAAGAGACCGCGTGCCATCATCCTAACAAAAATAGGAAGAAAACGAAAGCATCTACTGACCAAAGCTTTGTATCAACAAAACAAGATTTACTCATGATCTCTATCAATAAACCAAACAATCCAAATCTGTTTACTTTTATTTTGCCTTCTTAATCCAATCGAAACAGAATACACAAAAATAGGAGATGAATATTGGACAAGTGTTGATGGTCAAAAATAAAAAGCGACAGACACATTTCAAATTTCCACTTCAAATCAGACACCGAGACAGACACATAGTGGACATGTGACAGCTTTTGTGTTCAAATATAAAAAGAATACTCGTTACAGAATCCCCAATGGTGTACATCTCCTAATTGTGAATACTAGTTGTGTATGTTCGATTTCAAGTAGCCAGTAATCTCTAGAGACACTGAGATACAGTTTTTGATGGAAATGTCATGTCGGTGTGCTTTGCTCTCCTGCTCTATAGTCGCTTGCAAAAACTAGACGAAAGTAAAAAATACAAAACCAAACAGATAACTATCAATATACAGAATATCTACTGTGAAACTTGCATAAAAAAAAAACAAATCAAAAATGAATAAGAGATCCAGACAGGACTTGGTTTTTGCAATGGTCTACATAGTCTACAAAACACTTATTTTTGAAATATACACACAATAGAATTCTCAGCAGGTGATGGCTATCATATTTTAAATCGATTCATCATCCACAACCAAGAAAATTTCCCAACTACTTTCCTGCTCAGCTGGACGAATTCGTTTACAATTTACAAGATTTCAAATTATCTCCAAATATTATGCAACAACAAACAGGATATCCCTTGATTGAGGTATAATGATCGAGACTTGTTTGATTATCTTGCAATTAATTCCGGTATTATATGTTGAATATAAACAATAAACAGTCTAAAGGCGTTACATCAGACAGATTACAGTCAATGTCAATCGATACTTACAATAAGGCTTCTATCACAAATTGCATTACGATTAAATTCTAATGGATTCATGATAGGACTAAATAGTAGTTAAAGATTGGCCTACAAATAATTTTATTACAGTTTCTCTGTGTTATTACAATGTTTTTAATTGTAAAATAGAATGTGCATAAATGGTGGATGCGCCGGGGAATTTAATTTGAGTTAAATAAAAAGCTCTCAATATTTAGACGTACTTACTTGTAATTTTATGCAATACGACATTATCGTTGAAATGTCTAACCGGGAATACTTTGAATGTTATGTTAATATCTCAAATGAGTTTCGTAATTCTATATAAAGTTTCATATATAGTAAAAGTTAACAACAATGATGAAATTGAATGTATAATTTCTCCAGTTGTTTCCATTAGTTATAATTAGTTATGAGAGTGACATGACTCCATTTTAGAACAAATCTAAACATAGACCTATTCTCAACGGTCAACTGAATGTTTCATATCAAATATTGATATTTGTAATACAAACAAGTTGATGGAATATTATAAATTTCACTTTCACATGATGTAATTAAAAAGTTTATAATTTTACAAGATGACAATTAAACATTTCCCAAGTGCATTTATAACGTTTTTCGTATTCGTTGTCAATGTAAATAACAATCATAATAGATATCTCGACGAGGACAAAAAAAAACGAAATTTTCATCTTCTCGTTTCGACTATCAGTAGAATATTGTTGGTTTTCATTTGTTATCGGCTCCTCCTGGATGACATTTGACTTGTGTACATAAATAACAAATAAAGTGCTTGTCTGACTTGTTACATTCTCGACGAGTTATGAAAAAACATTTCAGCACATATTTGAAAATTCGGAAAGGGGAAAAAGGAACGCAAGAGAATCGAATATAACGATGCAAAAAAAACTGAATGGTTTTATGAAAGCATATGACGTGACACCGAGCCATAACTCGTATTATAACCGACAGGGTGACATTTTTGATTGTCTCCACTACATAATTGCCGGTGTTTTGTGTGTTATTATGGAAATACATTGATGATTTAATACTAGGTTCTTGTGATGTTATATAGCAATAAATACATACGAAACATTATGAAAAATATTCTAGAGACTGTAAGTTATTTTATGTTTATGCACTGTATGGTTGCCCATATTAAATTGGCTTCGTGCAGATTTATATAATTCAATGAATTGTGGGTGTTGGTATTATTGTTGTTGATGATGATGATGATGCGACGACGACACCCCACTACCACTGTTATTAAACTACTACGACTACAGTAAAACTGAAAATTTGACATGCATAAATTTCAGAACTATACGAAAATCCAGTATAATGCACATATAAATTATAACAAAACAGCAGCGCTTGGAATCGAGATAATAAATAGAAAAAAGAGACCTTTCTCCCTCATTCCCTTTTGTTATCCAACAAGGAAGAAATTTTTTATATTGGATGAACGTATAATTTATGCAGATGCAATTATTCGTTTCAAACAAGCGTACCGTTTTTAAAATTTAATGAAAATTACTTGTTACATAGCATTAATATGAACCATTAAATACAAGCGTACAATTCTATGTGAATCTTGTAGTTTTATTCATCAAACAGATACATTCCAATTTTGTTTCCGACTATCTACTTCTACAATATTCAATTTTTTTGTGTCCCACATGTAACACAGCACGGTTAAATTAGCCTGATCTCCAAGGTGTCGACAAAAAACGAAACCACACCATTCTGTTTTCCATTCATAAATTACATTGAATGTTATTTGTATAAAAATCCACTCACATAACTTTCTATGGTGAGGGGAAATACAATTCTTTTACTTTCTCTATTACTTTGTCCCGTTTCTCTATTCCGAAAGGGCTAATTTGGGACTCGAATAAAGTGCTTCACATCAACAAAATAAAGTTTATAAAATTACACTTGACAATAATTTTCGATATAAAAACATGAAGTCATGAATAACTTTACAACAAACGGACACAATGAGCGTATTTTTTTAAAATTTCTTCAATTTCTCTAATCGAACGTTACCAGGATATTCGGTTCTGGTTCTTGTTTTTAGTCAGAGTACCAAAGAATCCATCTGTATGTGTATTCTGAAAACTCCAAACTTTGTAGCTTCTCATATTTTAATTACAGAGACAATCTAGATAAACACCAACACCGGAATTTATGACGAGAATTCCGGGAAACAATGTAGATTAGAAAAATTAACTCATTATCTACGTGTTTTTCTTCTTTTTATAATCATCCAACATTATTTTAAAATACAACGATGAATAGTAATTTTCTGATAACGATAAATTAATTTAAAGATTACTACTAATTAGATTGTGGAAATTTCGTTTATTTCATTAAATTTATCATCGTATCGACCAAATATCTAACCTGTTACAGCCGATAGATTGCGAATGGACAAATTAAGGTTTCAAGTTATAAATTGAATGTGTGAACGTTTATAAAACAGGGTAATCTGTCCGTTAAAATATTTACGTTACAGCAAACTGAGGTTAATACGCTTTTAAATTAATTACGTTGGCTAAACGAATTTAAGCGCTTGTAAGAGATACACTAACAATAAGACTGAAATTGGGTAAATAGAACTTTTGATGGATATAATTGCGTTAAAAAAATAACGGCCAGATAATATCGTATTGTTAAGTACTATTAAAGACATTTTAATTGTTGCATAAATTTAAAACTTGAATTACTCAGATTTAAAGATTGGTTGTTTGTTGCTTGCAAATTCTCAAATAACTTTTCCAAGTTTATTTTAAAACTGTATAATACCTTCATTTAAATGTGTAGCAAACGATCAATATTCAACATTACGCCGACAATTTCAGAATTGGTTTAGTAGATTTATCTCAATCTTTTCACATGTAATTTTTATCTGGGAAACTGTAAAAATAGAAAAAAATGGTCGACGTGAACGCACCACCATTAGTAAGCAAATCGTCTCCAATACATGCGTGTTGGGGGAAAAAGCATCAATTATTTTTATCTTGCACTTTCTCCCGTGGGCAAATTACGTTCCAGAAAGTGATTTATTTATATTCCACAGGTGACCGGTTACACAGTTAACAAATGAAACAGAAATAAAACCAACTCAACATGAAGGTTCAAAATGTTTCCACTAGAAATGAGAGAAATCGCTTGATTGTGCATTTTTTTGTTGTTGTTTGAAAAGGATTAGATAACGGTCAAATGGAAATAATGGTCAACCTATCACGCCAAGCTGGCTAACGGTCTCCGTTGTGGTGTATCCAATGAAGATCCGGATAGAATCCGGACTGTAGTGGATATAACGAAAGACTTGTACTAACACGAAACCCTGTGTGCATCCTATACAATTCCACAAAACCGGACGTGCATGCTTCAAGTACATGTTGTAGTGAGCTTTTGATTTTCTTGTCTGAGAAAAGAGCACTTTAGAATTTCCCTCTACCACACACAAGCTCTCAGTATTACGGTTAAACAAGGTTCTATTTGCATTTACAACAAGCTTATTCAACAATTTTCTAGAAAACTTTTAATTAATCGACAATACGTTGTCCGTAATAGTAGTTTATGGTTGTATATATTTCTACCACAAACTACTGATTATGATTGTAGGACGGAAATTCCGCGATTCTACCAAGCGGAATTATTATCAAGTGCAATGCATGTTAACAAGACCGCATTACGTCCTTGATAGTAAAATGTTTAACAACAGCAATTTCAAACTTTATATTGACATTGAAGAAAACCATTAAACATCATAAAAGCTCATAAATGGAATTAGAATTAAAGCTATTATGAAACCTTTCAATTGTTTCGTGTTAATATACTGTAAATTGATTAGAATTATTATTGAAG
>JAZBGW010000447.1:13242-24164 GCA_037464815.1 Mylabris variabilis | reverse complement strand
AGAACACTATTTTTTTCCAAAAAATATACCGGGTGGACCACTTGACTGTTCCTAGTTTTTATGGTAACTCCTGTTATTTGATGAGCGATTCGAATAATATTTCAAGCATTTGTAGGGGTTCTTGAAGATAGGTTTACCAAAATTAGAGCCTCGTAGGTCATTTGGAAGGAGGTTAAAAAGCGCTCGTTACGATTTGCACTGGTCACGTACTTAAAATGACTTAGAGTGACTCGAGGATCCTCCTAACTTTGATTCTTTTTTTATTTTTTCGTCTTTCTTCAATGTATTCTGGAGCAGGTGAAAAAGTTTCGCATTTCCTCGTATTGTTATGGAGAAAAACGAAAAAATCAATGTTGAGTAGATCTTCGAGTTTAGAGTCACTCTTAGTAGTTCTAGGTGTTTAGCTCGCTTTTGAAAATCACGCCATTGTCCAAAACTATCGTTTTTGACCAAATGAATTGCCAATTCCGGGACGAATGGTCACCCTAAACCAACTAACTACTGTTATTTTCAACAAAAAAGAATTCTAGTGGAAATTTTAGAAGAATTAATACAATTTATGTTAAGGGGGTGGCTTTTTTTTAGCGCTCGCCGAAACATTCCTTACTTAATATGGTTGTGTTGTTGTACAATACCGAAAATATCTCTATCTATCTCCTTCCAACAAATCATTCTATTTTGCGATTAAGACTGACCCAATTCGGCATGTTGAAAGGAGATGGATAGATTTCTATAGTTCGTATGCGTGTATAATAATAATGTTAATCTATTTGTGGTTCTTTGTACAACATGTCAGGGGATTAGGTCGATATGTTTGTTGATCGTGGCCAATATTCACGGTCATTGAATTTATTTCTTAGTTAATTTCGTTTTTTTGTTTTTTTTAATTGAATTTTTTTTTTACAACATCGGAATTCCTTTAAAATGATTTCATTTGTAAACAACGGAAAATTCACTGAAAATTTTGTAAATATACCAGAAAATTTTTGGCAATATTTGTCGATATTAGTCATAAAAACGTTACGAATCAGTAAATGTAAAAATAGTTTGATAAAATAATGAGGGCTGCTTTTTTTGTTTTTCAAATATATTTTTTTGAAAATTAAGTTCTAACACACACACACACACACACAGAAGGGGAGCGAGAAAGAGAGAGACTGACAGTGACTTTTAAAGTTTGCCAAAAAATTTCCCTACAACTATTTTATTTATTTTTAGATTTCTATAAGAATCGATATCGATACAGAATACAGGAAATCTGCAAAACATAAACTGGAGTTGTTTATGAAAGTAACTTTGGTTTTAAAAATGATTCCTTTCTAGAATCAAAACTAGAACCAAAACCGCGTCCTGGCTAATTAACGTTGATTGATTAAAAAAAAACACGAAAAACAATACTTGGTGATACAGAAGTGCCAAAAAAAATTGATGATTTGTTTGATAGTAACAAGTTCTATAAAAATAAAATTCTATTACATCGGGTAATTGTGGCTATTTCCAGCTACATTATGGACTACGTAAGCAACGCAAGGAGCCAATAAAGGTATTTCAATTTTTTCCTGGGCTAGGGCGGTGAAGCTACCCTAAACTACCTTCAATCGCAGTAGTAGTAAGAGTAAAGAGTACTTATTAAGGGCAAAATTTTGTTGGAAAACCTTTTGCAACAATTATTGCAACCCAACGACTTGGCATTGCTTTGATTATAGATTAGCGCTTGTGGTATTTTGTTCCACTCATTTACCTTTGTTTACTCACCCATATAACCCGATTAGCTTGTATCCATTTAGTTACCAGCTTAGAGTAATCGTCGAAGCATATTTTTATTAGCATACGAAAGCATAGACTTTTCGAACATGGTTTTAAAAGTATGAGCATTCATGTTTCCATCTGTCTTTATCGGGTGAAGAAAAACAATTGTGCTTACATATTTCCATACCTTCTTTGCTGAAGCAAACTCATTCACATTTGCAGCTAGCAGAATACACGCCACGGTCCATCAAATTTAATCTTTAGCTGCAAGCATACAGTAGTGCTCATGTTCTCTCAAATAACTACTCAGATCAAGTACAAACCGTGGTAGATGTCTGAAAAAAGTGCATCTGATAAATATCTGAGCCTCACAATTTTTGGTCATCTCGTAGAATAGCAAAAAGCATAGGTTTATAATCTGTATAACTCAGAGAAGCTTCGGAAGTAGAAGACAACAGGGAATTGTTCCTTCCCTTTTTCAGTTGAAGTTGATGTAGTAGGTCTGCTTAAAGTCAGTAATAAAAAGTTTTAATGAATCAGATTTAGCAATGTTGCATCAGTTAATAGAAATGCTGATGTTAATATTGAGACTGAGCTTTAAATGATATAGGTCTCTGTTCCAGGAGCGCCAAAAAATCGATAGTTGATGATCAAGAGTAAATTGCGGTGAGTGACAGCAAGGAGTACCTCCTCTGAATATCTGGGTATCTGACTTAAAAAATACTGAAAAGCATAATTTTATCATTTATATAATTTAGGAAAGCTTCATTATATTCAGAAAGTAGAAGATACAAAGAATCGTTCCTCCATTTTTTGAACTGAAGAAAATAGTTGGTTAGCTCTGCTTGAAATTAGTAATAAATGGCTTTAATGGAACATAAGCTTGGCTGAGCCCTCATCGACGCTGTTTTGTGGACAATCTAGAAAAAATGATAGTTTCGTAAAAGTAAACTGTTCTAGGAGCGCCCAAAAAATCGATAGTTGATTGATAGTAACAAGCTCTATTTGAATTTTACCTTCTGAGGTGAAGGTACCTAGAAGCTTCGGCCATACGGTAGGATCTTTGTTTTCTTAAATCCACTACTCAGATCGAGAATAAACTGTGCTGAGTCACAGGAAGGAGTATCTCAATATTAAACTGACTCAAAAATACCAAAAACCATAGTTTTATCATTTGTACAACTTAGAAAAGCTGTATTATTTTCAGAAAGTAGAAGATAACAAGGAATCATTGCTTCACGTTTTTGTTGATAGAAAGGCTGATGCCAATATTGAGACTGAGCTCTAAACGAAAATAGTAAAAATAAGATTTGTTTTTTGGACAACTTAACTGTTGGTAAAGATCACTGTTTCAGCAGTGCCGAAAAACAAACCGATAGTTGATTGATATTGACAAGCTCTGTTTGAATGTTGTATCTTCTGAGGTAAGGAGGTGGAGGTACTTAGTAAATTCGGTCACACTGTAGCATCTCATTTTTCTCAAATGCATTATTCAGATCAAGAATAAAGTGTAGTGAGTGTCAGGAAGAAGTACCTCCTCTGGCTTGTATAATTCTTAAAAGTGCATTATTTTCAGAAAGTAGAAGATGTAAAGGAATCATATCTTCACCTCAAACTATCCATAATTTCTAAAATTAAGTTGTAAACGAAACTACTAATAGTGAGTTTTATTTTTGGGCAATCTGTAGAAAATGATAATTCAATTAAAAACTTGCATATTTATGCAGATTCCTAAATTAAGAGTGCCAAAGAGATCAGTGTGTTGCTTGATTGTAACAGGTTGTATAAAAATAAAATTGTTTTATATCGAATGATTGTGTGTGGCTCTTTCCGGCTATAATAAGGCGTACATAAGCAACGCAAAGAGTTTTTTCAACAGAGATAGGGAGGTGAAGCTACACTAAATTACCTAGTAGTTGCAATGACACTACCCACATCAAAAACAATAACTGAAAGGAGTCTTTTTCGACATCTGTGCATGACAATTTTCTCTTCAGAGGAACAGAAAGTAGAAGAGGTCAAGGAATCGTTCCTTCACCTCAAACCGTTCATCGTTCAAAAGATCAATGGAGCATCAGGTGATGCTGATTATCTCTGATTAGACTAGTTAACAAATGATTCTAATTTGGCAATGTTATATTAGTTAATAGGTGTCATGTTGCCAAAATTAATTCTGAGCTCTAAATGGTAACCATCAAGTAAGTTTTTTTTGTTGAACAATTTTGGGAAAATGTTGAATCAATCAAAAAATTGTGTATCTATATAGATCTAAACATCCAGAATCAAATAATTGAATCTTTATCTTTGAGCCAAACTATTTTCTTGTCTCTAAACGATAATTGTTATGGACAAGATCCAAATTTAATCGTATTGTAATTTCGTCCAGTATTAAATTCTATTAGAATAAGACAGAGAGATAGAGAGAGAGGGAGAGAAAGATCGAGTGTAAGAGAAAGATTTTTTTGCAATTTGCCAACATTGCATTTATTTTTGATTAATTCAAATGATTACATGAGACTTAAATCTCTCTATTAATTAATTCAATTAAATTCGTATTAATCAAAATAGATTAAATCCGCATTTTTTTTTATTTTGATCAAGTTTCGTTGAAGATTTCGATTTTTGGATTGATGCAAAAATTGCCCAAAAGTGTCCTTACCAAAATTTACAGCATTGTTGTTTTGGTGACAATCACCGAGTCCTCCTGACCCAGTTCTGTAAAAGAATTCAACACTGATCTATTTTTGGGAATGCCTCCATTTCATCTTTCCAAAAATACTAACAATATTGCAATGACAATTCAAAAGTTTTTATTATAATAGGAAGATGGGGGGAGGAGAATTTTTAATTGGATCTATTTAGGCATGACCTTGATTGTTTACTGCAAATGCGATAAAAAATCTACTAAATTCTTTCAGCTTTACACAGATCCTCGACGTTCTCCTCTCTACAACTGGCTGAAATTATTAGGTGAACGTACCCTGGCCAATTTTCTAATTCAAATCGCCCCCACTACAATACAGTCAAGAATTCTAACTATACCTCTCCTTGTCGGCTGCATGGCGGTGGTGTAATCCTGAAAAACGCGTGTGCTGATTATAGCTGAAAGATTGCCCGCCTCGCCCTCCGCTGCCCTGTCGTCATCTTTTTCTCACACTATTTTCGAGCTTTTCAGTACTGGCCAATATCCTGACACCCCGTGCCTAAAATGGTAGACCTGACCAAGATTTAACACGATTAGTGATTGGTCGATATTGTTGGCCAATTAGATAGCTCGATATATTTCAGGATCTGGTTGCCCACATTTATATCTTGTGTCGCGGACATTTCCTCGTCCAGAACGCCTTTCGAACGTAAGTGTTTAACAAGCTGCTAGGGACAGTGCTTTGTTCTATACAATTTTTTTTTGTTTTATTTTTTTTATCATTCTATCTTTAGTGCAACATATTTTTTTCCATTTTTGCGTTAATCATTCTCATGCAAAAACTGTGCCACAAGTGGTTCTTTTACACAACTTTTTTTCGGTTTTGGCCAACACATAGAAGAACAGTGTTGTGAATTTTGTGTGTGAATCTTTTTGCGTCCCAGGAAGGGTAAAAATAGTGTCATACTAGCTTGCAATTCTCCAGTGGAGGACTTTGATTAAACAAATCTAGTGGTTTGTGATTAATTTAAGACTTTGATAAGTTTATCTAACAAGTGTGCTAGTATGGCACTAGAATTTACAAAAATTCTTAAGGATCCAACTATACCCCTTTACCCCTTCACTTGTTCCACTCATCTAACTTGCAACTGTTTACGTAATCCGATGGAATCTCACCACCACCACCATCACGTGGTTTATTTTTGTGTATGTGGCTATATGTGTATATGTGTACGAGTGGTAACATGTGGCGGCCATATTGCATATTTTAAATTAGCTGTCACACCTTACATGGTCGACTGGGATACTGTGGACGCCTCAAATCTATTTTTATTAGAATCAGGGCGTCAGTAATGCACGTTTCCGTTTCGATTGTTACTAAATTTTATATAACATAAAAAACAACAACACCATTACATAAAAATTGAATGAAATTTTGGTAAAGTTCCAAAAGACATCATCTTCATCATTGGATTACAAATATTCATAAAGTTAGAGTAAAAGAACTTGTACCACTTTTTGATCATACTTGGTGTAATTTTTTAGAATACCCACCCTTCTTGGAACCTCAAATTAGTTTCTTTAAGTCACCCTGTCAATTTTTCCCTAATTTGGTGCATTTTTTCCTACTAAAAATGAGTAATTTGGAATTTTGATGTTGATCAAAAGAACTACTTGTGGACTATCTTTAATATTTATTTTATCAATACTGTTGCTACTTTGATTGTGATAATATTTTTTTTGTATCACTTAGGAAGGCTCTAGGGCTGTATTACGTGTCTCAATAGCCCCAATAGAAAAATCTCTCAAAGATGCCTAAACCAGTACAACAAGAGGGCGAGGATCCCGATCCAACCCCATACTTGTTCGTATCATTAGAACAAAAACGTATCGATCAAACGAAGCCCTACGATGCCAAGAAATCCTGTTGGGTGCCAGATGAGAAAGAAGGTTTCGTCCTTGGTGAAATTCGAGGTACTAAAGGCGACCTTGTTACTGTTGCCGTACCGGGTGGAGAGGTAATTTCATTATTTACAAATAATTCTTTTGAATTATTGTCAGGAATCAAAGGACTACAAAAAATATATTTTTTACCGATTTTTTTTAATTGAGACTTTATGCTAATTTTTATTGTTGACTGAGAATAGGAGAAGCAATTCAAAAAGGAGAATGTACATCAAGTCAATCCGCCAAAATATGAGAAAGTTGAAGATATGGCCGATCTAACTTATTTGAATGAAGCTGCTGTTTTGCACAATTTACGACAACGATATTATGCGAAATTGATCTATGTAAGTTTGTTTAAAGACACTTATTAATTTTCGTTTTTTTCCCGGCCCCGGCCAATATAGGAGAAGCAATTCAAAAAGGAACAAGTCAGCCAGGTCAATCCACCTAAATATGAGAAATGTGAAGATATGTCCAATTTGACATATCTTAATGATGCTTCTGTTTTGCACAATTTGAAACAAAGATATTATGCAAAACTTATCTATGTAAGTTTGTCGAAACATGTCTCAGAAGTGTGTGTGCGTTCATAGAAAAAAACATTCCCGACCAACAAACAGAGACATGTTTGGTCAATTTTTATGGATGTAATTACCCAAATTCCTGATATCAAAACAACCAACATTAGAAACATGATTGGTAAAATTACTCTTAGAATCCTTAGAACTCTCAAGTACTACAAGTGGTACATGAAACCAACAACAGGACATGCTTGGTTCACCTTTTTTATTTTTATCTTAGAATTCCCTATAGGTTTTGATTAAAGTACCGCTACTACTACTGGTGCTTTTTGCAAAACAATCACCAGCACTAAAAACGTGTTTGGTTTTGATTTTTCAACAACAGGACATGCTTGGTTCACGTTTTTTTCAATCTTAGAATTTTCTAAAGGTTTTGATTAAAGTACTGCTACTACTGGTACTTTCTGCAAAACAATCACCAGCACTAAAAACGTGTTTGGTTTTGATTTCTTCAACCCTTTACTTTCTTTTTGTCTAAGTTTTAAGTATTACCAGCAAGGAATTGTCTGGGTTTTTGTGTTTTGGTTTTCTTTGTGTTGTTTTTTTTTTTCTAATAAGCTCATGACTGTAATTTTGATTTGTATTGGTGTAAATTTCAGACTTACTCTGGCTTGTTCTGTGTCGCTATCAACCCTTACAAACGCTTCCCTGTCTACACGAACCGTTGTGCAAAATTATACCGTGGTAAAAGGCGTAATGAGGTACCTCCTCATATTTTCGCCATTTCTGATGGTGCTTACGTGAACATGTTAACCAGTAAGTCAAAAACGCACCTAAATAATGATTAAAAATTAATTGTTTTTTATTTTTCTTTCAATTAAACAGACCATGAGAATCAATCTATGTTGATTACGTAAGTTTGCCGAAATTCGTTGTAAATGTGCCATATTTCTGACGTTTTTTTTTTTTTTTTGGTAAACTAGTGGTGAGTCTGGTGCCGGTAAAACTGAAAACACGAAAAAGGTAATTGCTTATTTCGCAACGGTCGGTGCTTCATCTAAGAAACCAACTGAGGAACAGTCCAAGAAGGGTAACTTGGAAGATCAAGTCGTCCAAACTAACCCGGTACTTGAAGCCTTCGGTAACGCCAAGACTGTGCGTAATGACAACTCTTCACGTTTCGTAAGTGCTAAATAAAACTGCTACTGATAACCTACTGATTATTTATCAATGATGATGTTTAGGGTAAATTCATCCGTATTCACTTTGGTCCAACTGGTAAATTGGCCGGTGCTGATATTGAAACATGTAAGTTTAGCATCGTAACGTTGTTTTGATTTGATTTTGGCTAAATTGTTTGATTTTTTGGCAGATTTGCTTGAGAAGGCCCGTGTCATCTCCCAACAACCATTGGAACGTTCTTACCACATCTTCTACCAGATGATGTCTGGTGCCGTACCAGGCTTAAAGGGTAATTTTCGATTTTTATGGAAATTTGATAAAACTTACAGATTAAGCAAAATTTTTGCCAATGATTTGGACGGTTTTGCTTATCGATTTTGTTAGATGTTATGTTGGGCAAAATTTTTGCTGATTATTTGGACAGTTCTGCTCCAATTTTTTTTAGTACCAAACATTTGAAATTTATCGATATAATTATTTTATTTTTGTAATACACTTAGAGATGTGTTTATTATCGAACAACATCCATGATTATTACTACGTATCGCAAGGCAAAATTACAATTCCCAATGTTGATGATGGAGAGGAATCACAATTGACGGATGTAAGTGGGTAGAAGGGGCTGTTGATAAATGAAATCAAATAATTTCGTATTGTGTATCACGCCCTATTTTTTTGGTTCTGTATTTTGTGGTAGTTATTTGATGGAGTTCCGTAGATGATGAGCGAATTTGTGACTGGCTCCCCTAGTATCTTGTTGTAGTTAGCCCTCTCGCCCCCATTTAGACATGAGCCCCAGTATTATTTAGATTAGATTATAGCACAATTTGATTACTAATAGTTGATCCTTTTGTTCTTTTTTTGTAACCTCCCCAGAAAAATGTTTACTCTCTAACAACATCACTGACTACTACTTCGTCAGTCAGGGTAAAACGACAATCCCTAATGTAGATGATGGTGAAGAACTTCAAATCACCGATGTAAGTCCTATAGACGAGCTCCTTCATTTCCTTTTTGTTTCTCTATTTCTATGTTTTGTTCGTGGAACTAATTCTAACATTTGTTTCTGTTTTTCAAAAAAAGTTTTATAGACGGAGCAACGATGCCTGGACTTGTTTCTCTTTTACAATTTTTAATTATCAAAGATAATATCTCTAATTCGAATTTTTATAGAATTGTGTTTATTAAGTAACCGCGTTTCGGACTACCCGTACATATGTTATGGTAAAACTCGAATACCAGGTGTCAACGATAGTTTAGATGGTGAAATCACCGATGTAAGCACTATCGGATTGTAAGCCCTGAAGTTTCAGGGAGCGTGCGTTTTTTATACAAAAACAAAAACATTCAAAGCAAAATTAGAAAAAAAAAGCATAGAGAAAAATTGGCCAGGCATCGCCCGCTCCCTGATGATTGGTTTCTTTTATTGCTTCGACGTTGACTTTGGACTTCATGTTGTGTATTTGTCTTCACCCTGGGTACCATCAACAGCTCTTCTGCTTCTAGACATCTCACACTTGTAAATAATTATAGAAAAAGAAAATGAAACAAAAAATAATGCTCCTTTGCTATTCTGCATTTTTAACTTTTTGATTATGCTTCCTTAGAACAATGTTTGCTTACGCAAGATATTTACACATACGTCTTCATCGCCCAGGGTAAAGTGACAATACCTAATGTTGATGACGGAGAGGAACTTCAATTGACTGATGTGAGTAATTTGTACTCAACAAAAAAAAACAGTGTACGTCCTCTCTGTGTCGTTTACATGACTTGACAAAATGTTTGACTAACTTTTTTTTTGTTTTAACGTTGGTAAGTCCTTCAGCTGTATATATCGGCGTCATCTTGTCAAATTACTCGATTCTAATATTTTTTATTGTTTTTTCTTCCCTTGAACAAAATATAGCAAGCCTTCGACGTTTTGGGCTTCACCCAAGAAGAGAAAGATAACATCTACAAGATTACTGCTGCTGTAATGCATATGGGTTGTATGAAATTCAAACAAAGAGGTCGTGAAGAACAAGCAGAAGCTGATGGTACTGAGGTTAGTTCTTTTAGCATTTTTGGCATTTCTAGCGTCTAATAACAATATTGTTATCATCAACAGGAGGGTGAACGTGTTGGTAAACTATTAGGTGTTGATCACCAAGCTCTCTATACTGCTTTATGCAAACCAAGGATCAAGGTCGGTAATGAATTCGTCACACAAGGTCGTAACGTCACCCAAGTCACCTACTCAGTTGGTGCCATGTCTAAGGCTATGTTCGACAGGTTATTCAAATACTTAGTTAAGAGATGTAATGAAACCTTAGATACAAAACAAAAACGACAACACTTCATTGGTGTATTGGATATTGCTGGTTTTGAAATCTTCGACGTAAGTTCTTTTTTCTTTAAAGTTTGTTCAAATACAATCAAAGACACATAATTAAGGGTGAATCACAACACACTTTAAAGTTTTGTAGATACAGAGTTAGTCCTGTTATAAACCCCCATGAAAACGGTGGAAAATAGGTGCATATAATCGCTTTTTCTTTTATTTTGCTTCTTTTTATAGTATAACGGCTTTGAGCAGCTTTGCATTAATTTTACTAATGAGAAGCTTCAGCAGTTCTTCAACCATCACATGTTTGTACTGGAACAGGAAGAGTACGCTAAAGAGGGCATTCAGTGGTCGTTCATTGATTTCGGGATGGATCTGTTAGCTTGCATTGAATTAATTGAAAAGGTTTGCTTCTATTGCTTTTAGTTTAAAATAGTTTTCTTTAGTTTTTGCTCGCTTTTGGCACGCGATTTTGTACGGTAGGAGTTGTAGTATTGTTGTTTTTTGGGTTCGTCTCAATTTTTATGTTTAATTGTCGAATTCTTGTCCCCTA
>JAZBGW010000447.1:2151-13134 GCA_037464815.1 Mylabris variabilis | reverse complement strand
GTACTTGAACAAGAAGAATATAAAGCTGAAGGTATTGAATGGACCTTTATCGATTTCGGTATGGACTTGTTGGCCTGTATTGAATTGATTGAAAAGGTAATTTGGGAACAGGCATTACAGATAATCGACACGAGTTTGATTTTGTTTTTGATGCCATCGAATTTTATTATTATCCCTTTGTTGTTGTTGTTTTAGTAGTGTTGTTGCGATTACACCCATATAACGGTGAAAAATTGCAAAATTTTAGTAGTTAGTGTTAATTTGTATTTTTTTCTATGTTGTTTCTCTGTTCCTATCCCTTTTTGACGTTACCTCCAAAAACACAGTTCAACAGTTTCGAACAGCTTTGCATCAATTTCACTAATGAGAAATTACAACAATTCTTTAACCACCACATGTTCGTACTTGAACAAGAAGAATACCAAAGGGAAGGTATAGAATGGGCGTTTATTGATTTTGGCATGGACTTGGTAGCCTGTATTGATTTAATTGAAAAGGTAATTAATTATCAACGATGATCACCTGGAAAAGGGGAAGAAGAGCAAAATTTTCAAAATCGAAAAGAATATTTAGAACGCTTTCATTATCTCCAAAATTCTTCAGCTTAACTAATCCTAATCAGAATAAAGCCTTCAAAATTCAGGGCCGTTTATAAATTTTGTAGTATTAATTTGTGTCTACTAACGAAATTGCAGTTTAATAGCTTCAATCAACTGTGCATAAACTATGCAAATGAGAAATTACAACAGTTTTACAATCATCATATGTTCATACTTGAACAAGAGGAGTACGAGAGGGAATGCCTTAAATGGACTTTTATTGATTTCGGCATGGATTTACAACCGTGCATTGATTTAATCGAAAAGGTAAACTCCTTAATTGTCCAAAAACAAAAGATGCACACCACACCGACATTGCACAGGTTTTAGTATATGCACAGTTGCACAAAATGGAAACAGGTAGGCGGCTTATTGTGCAAAAATCAAACAAAAATTGGAACTATATTTGTTCCTTGGTAAATAACAGAGGGATTAATTTTTAATTTTTATAACTAGCCTATGGGTATCTTGTCAATTCTTGAAGAAGAATCTATGTTCCCAAAAGCTACTGATAAGACCTTTGAAGAAAAATTGAATGCCAACCATTTGGGTAAATCACCAAACTACTTGAAACCAAAACCACCAAAACCAGGCCAACAACCAGCTCATTTCGCTATTGGTCACTATGCCGGCAATGTAAGCTTTAACATTTTTGCAATCTAAGCAAAATATAAAATTTATTTCCAATTAGGTCCCATACAATATTACTGGTTGGTTAGAAAAGAACAAGGATCCATTGAACGATACTGTCGTTGACTTGTACAAGAAGGGTACCAACAAATTATTGGTAGAGATCTTCGCTGACCATCCAGGTCAATCTGGTGCTGCTGATGCTGGTGGCAAAGGTAAAATTATCGTTTTCCTCCTCACCTAAGCAAAAATCCCCAAATATTTTAAATCTAAAACTATTCCATTTTTTCTGAGTTTTTGTTTTTAAAACTTTTGTAAATTTGAAATCTAGGTGGCAAGAGACCCAAGGGTTCTGCCTTCCAGACTGTATCCAGTTTATACAGGGTAAATACCTTATTGTCTCTGCTCTTATTGAGACGCTGAGCTGAGATTCCTTCCTTATCAGAAATTCCCGATCAATATTGATCTGTAATTATGTAGAGTTGTTGCAAATGCTTAAACTTTGCCGTTTTGGCCTTTTTTTCTGTTTTTCTCTTTGAACAGGTCGTGGTAAGAAGGGAGGTGGTTTTGCTACTGTATCTTCTGCCTACAGGGTAGGTTTGCACATATTTTAGATCAACATTTTTATTACATTTTTGGATTATAAAAAAAATAAGCATTTTCCAAGGAATGGATAAATGCTTATAAAATTCGTGTCTAAACACTGTATGCACGACACTTTTCGATATTTCCTTAGGAACGGAACTGCACTATAATCACTGTTTTCATTACAAAAGTACACAGACATCTTCCACTGAATGGAGTTGAATGTCGTCGCAAAATCACCATAATCACCAATGAGGAGATCAATTTCCGTCATTATTGATTTATTAATAACATTTAATGCTTTAAGACAGACTAAAATTGCTTTATTTCCACAATATCAGCTTGAGCATTTTTTTTTTGATTAAAATGACTAAAACCAAACAGTTTGATGTTTTAATGCTTAAATAGGTAAAATAATCAAATTTTTGATTATATTATTTTCTAAACAAATTTAGGAACAATTGAACAATTTGATGACAACATTGAGATCAACTCAACCACACTTTGTCCGTTGTATCATTCCAAACGAATTGAAACAACCTGGTGTCATTGATTCACATCTTGTAATGCACCAATTGACATGTAACGGTGTACTTGAAGGTATCCGTATCTGTCGTAAAGGTTTCCCCAACAGAATGGTCTACCCTGACTTCAAACTCCGGTAAGCTACCAATTTCTAATTCACCATCACTTATTATAGTTATTTTGATAAATGTACAAAATATGAAGGGTTAAATTTTATTGTGGTATAGTTACATGATCTTAGCACCGGCAACGATGGCCGCTGAATCTGATCCAAAAGAAGCGTGTAGGAAATGTTTAGAAGAGATAGGTTTAGATGCTGACAGTTACCGTGTCGGACATACAAAGGCAAGGGTTGAATTTCCATAGTTGCCCTTGTGTCAATGTCTTTGCATGACATTCAATCCATATAGAAATGTTTTTATAGGGTATCTTTGTCAAAAAAAGTCATATGTAACTATCCACTTATTGTCAAATTTTTGTTTTTTGTAATTTTTTCCAAATGTGTTTTGTAAGTAAGCAAAAAAAAATATTTTTGTTTTTGTCAACCTTGTGTAGTTACAAGATTTTGAATCCGGCCGCTGTCACCAAAGAGTCCGATCCAAAGAAATGTGCCCAATTAATTTTGGATGCTACCGGTCTTGATCCTGAGAATTATCGTTTAGGTCATACTAAGGCATGTCGAAAATTACGTTCGTTTTGTAAATGTTAAAATAGCCTAGCTATATGAGAAAAATGTGACGTTTTTTTAGGCCGCTCATAAGTACTAGCGGTCATTAAACCAAAAAAAAAATAATCACGAAATAACTTGTGATTTGTTTAATTTTTTTGTTATTGAAAGAGATTTTGCAAAAGAAACTGCACTTCTCTTTCCGTTTGTTTTTTGTTTTTGTCTTTCCGAAGACCCCAATTTTTTGTGCGACTGTCAAAAAAGACTGACAGCCGCCTTAATTTTCCACGTTTACTAATTCTTGCATGTGAAACAGATACAAAATTCTGGCAGCACAGCAAGTTAAACCCGATATGTCACCCGAAAAGGCTTCCCAGGTTATTTTGGAAACTATCAATTTAGATCCAGAACAATACCGGCTTGGTAAAACTAAGGTACATGAAGGAATAAAATTTATCAACAAAAAAAAAATGCAACTGTCGTAAATAATCTAGAATTACCAAGCTATTATTTTGATTCTAATATTAAATATGCTTCATAGCAATAATCCAACAAATCACTGTGCTTTGCCTTTGTTGTGTTTTCGTTTTTTATCTCCCCATCTAGATGACGGTCAAAATTTTTGACCATGTTTGGTGTGCCTGTAGGTCTTCTTCCGTGCCGGTGTCTTGGGTCAAATGGAAGAATTACGTGATGAACGTCTCAGCAAGATCGTCACCTGGATGCAATCATGGGTCCGTGGTTACTTATCCAGAAAAGAATTCAAGAAATTACAAGAGCAACGTTTGGCCTTACAAGTGTGCCAGAGGAATTTGCGCAAATACCTCAAATTACGTACATGGCCATGGTACAAATTGTGGCAGAAGGTCAAACCATTACTCAACGTTACACGTATCGAGGATGAGATTGCTGTAAGTCATAACTTCTATTTTTTGATAGTTTCTACAGCGAACGTACGAAAAAAAAAGAGGGAACAAGTAGGAGAAAGTCGATAACTCACCTGGTGCTCTAAATATCCTATTCGTTCTATTTTCGTTTCGACGAACATTATCGGGCTGTCATCATCATCATAATCATCATCTCGAGATGAAACATCCAGTTTTTTTTACATCTATCAACGCGAATCATCAAATATGCCTACGTGTGTTCTAATTTTTCCACACCGAATTTTTCTGAGATTCACTAGAAATTCTCCAGTCTTGAACTGGACACGGTGCAGTGCACAAATCACGAACATTTCCTAACATCTTCGGTTAATTCGAATCGATAAACGACTAACGACTTCCTATATTCTTTTTTTGGATTTTAAATTGAAATTTTCGCGAACGATACTTGAATTTTTCTCGGTTTTTTACTGTGGAATAAACGAAAAATAAAAATGGTTGATATCGATTACAATTGTCCTAACAAGAAGGAAATTTTACAGAAATTGGAAGAGAAGGCCGCCAAAGCTCAAGAGGCTTATGAACGTGAAGCTAAAGCAAAGAAAGAACTTGAAGGTTTATATGCGAAATTGTTGGCTGAGAAGACTGAATTGTTGGCTAATTTGGAAGGCGAGAAAGGTACACTTTCTGAAGTCCAAGAACGTGCAAACAAATTGCAAGCCCAAAAGAGCGATCTTGAATTACAATTATCTGTAAGTAGACGTTTTTTTGTATGCTTTATTTTGACTTAAATTCAGCATCAGTTTATTCAAGAAATAGTTTGTTTAAGAAAAACTTAAAATATGATCTGTTTACACCTAAAAAAACCTACACAAGTATAAATACTTGTTTGATTTCATGATGTAAACTGTTTGGATACCTCTGAAACGTTTATTTTCCATCATGCTAAATTTATATCAGATTCTTATTATTAGAAATTTTTAAATTTATCGAGTTTATCTTTTGTAAATCTGCCAATCCATAATTCTTTCTAAATTACCCATCTTTCTGAGCGAAGAAAAAAACAACTTTCACCTTTGCTTGCCAATCTTGTAGTCATCTAGCTTACCGACTTTCATGAGTAATCCAATACTATTACAAAATTTGGCAATGTTTCAAGACTATTAATTTATGAATTTCTCGAATAAACACCACCCAAGATACAATCTCTGGATTATATCCAGCTTTATATAGAAAACAGGTCATATTAAATTCACATTTACAAATTAGGAAACTCAAGATCGTCTCAGCCAAGAAGAGGATGCCCGCAATCAATTGATGCAACAGAAAAAGAAATTGGAACAGGAAATTTCCGGCTACAAGAAGGATATTGAAGATCTTGAATTGAATTTACAAAAAGCCGAACAAGATAAGGCAACCAAAGACCATCAAATCCGTAATTTGAATGATGAAATCGCCCATCAAGATGAATTAATCAATAAATTGAACAAAGAGAAGAAATTGTCCGGCGAAAACAATCAAAAGATTGCTGAAGAATTACAGGCGGCCGAAGATAAAGTTAATCATTTGAATAAAGTTAAAGCAAAATTGGAACAAACCCTCGACGAATTGGAAGATTCATTGGAACGTGAAAAGAAATTACGCGGTGATGTTGAGAAGGCTAAACGTAAAGTTGAAGGTGATTTGAAATTGACACAAGAAGCTGTTGCTGATTTGGAACGCAACAAAAAAGAATTAGAACAAACAATCCAACGTAAAGATAAGGAGATCTCATCATTGACTGCCAAATTAGAAGATGAACAATCTGTTGTCGGTAAACTTCAGAAACAAATCAAAGAATTACAAGCACGCATCGAGGAATTGGAAGAGGAAGTGGAAGCCGAACGTCAAGCCCGTGCCAAAGCTGAGAAACAACGTGCCGATTTGGCGAGAGAATTGGAGGAATTAGGTGAACGTTTAGAGGAAGCTGGCGGTGCCACATCAGCCCAAATCGAACTTAATAAGAAACGTGAAGCTGAATTGGCTAAACTTCGACGTGATTTGGAAGAGGCTAATATTCAACACGAAAGTACTTTGGCTAATTTGAGAAAGAAACACAACGATGCCGTCTCAGAAATGGGTGAACAAATCGATCAACTCAACAAACTTAAAGCCAAGTAAGTAGACCGTTAATAGAATATGAATTTTATCTTTTTTTCTTCTTCGATTACTCAATTTTTTGATACGATTTAAAATTGGAAATTATTAAACTTAGGGCAGAAAGAGATCGTGCTAGTATTTATGCTGAATTACAAACAACACGCAGTGCAGTGGAACAAGTTGGTCGTGAGAAGGTATTTTTGGGACACTGTCGATATTTTTGTCTGTCCCCCCGATTCTCTACCTGCACTAGCCCCTTTTTGTTCGTGTTGTTCTTGTTTTTGTCTTTTTTATTGTATTTCGTCTGTTGTTCTTGTCATCTATATAAATTTGTTTCTACCCCATAGGGCTGAAAAAGAAAAGGCCTCATACTTCAGTGAACTTAACGACCTCCGTGCCTCCGTTGATCACTTGGCTAATGAAAAGGTACAATAAATAGCTGAGTGGAGCGCGCTTTCTATATGCAAACAAACGAAAAAAAAATTAGCCTTTTTCAGCTTAATTTTGACGAACTCCCACAGCTAATCATACAAAACAGCTAACTGTCTCAACCGCTAACTCTAACAATAAGTGTTTCTATTATTGCTTTTGAAATTTCCCTTTTATTCGATTTAATGAATTGTTGTTTTGCATCTAGGCTGCCGTCGAGAAAGTCTCAAAACAATTACAACAACAATTGAACGATGTCCAATCTAAACTCGATGAAACCAATCGCACCCTCAACGATTTCGATGCTGCTAAGAAGAAACTCTCAATTGAAAACTCTGACTTGCTCCGTCAATTAGAGGAAGCCGAATCTCAAGTTTCACAACTTAGCAAGATCAAGGTATCATTAACAACACAATTAGAGGATACCAAACGTTTGGCCGATGAAGAAGCTCGTGAACGTGCCACACTCTTGGGTAAATTCCGTAATTTGGAACACGACTTGGACAATATTCGTGAACAAGTTGAAGAAGAAGCTGAAGCTAAGGCTGATATTCAACGTCAATTGAGCAAAGCTAATGCTGAAGCCCAATTATGGCGTCAGAAATACGAATCTGAAGGTGTTGCCCGCTCTGAAGAACTCGAAGAAGCCAAGAGGAAATTACAAGCACGTTTGGCTGAAGCTGAGGAAACAATTGAATCGCTCAACCAGAAAGTTGTTGCATTGGAGAAGACTAAACAACGATTGGCTACTGAAGTTGAAGATCTACAATTGGAAGTTGACCGTGCTAATGCTATTGCTAATGCTGCTGAGAAGAAACAAAAGGCCTTCGACAAGATCATTAGTGAATGGAAACTCAAAGTTGACGATTTGGCTGCTGAATTGGATGCAAGTCAAAAAGAATGCCGTAACTATTCAACTGAATTGTTCAGACTTAAGGGTGCTTATGAAGAAGGACAAGAACAATTGGAAGCTGTTCGCCGTGAAAACAAGAATTTGGCTGATGAAGTTAAAGACTTACTCGATCAAATCGGCGAAGGTGGTCGTAACATTCATGAAATTGAAAAGGCCAGAAAACGATTGGAAGCCGAAAAGGATGAATTACAAGCTGCTTTGGAAGAAGCTGAAGCCGCTTTGGAACAAGAAGAAAACAAAGTATTACGTAGCCAATTGGAGTTGTCTCAAGTACGTCAAGAAATCGATCGTCGTATCCAAGAGAAAGAAGAAGAATTCGAAAACACACGCAAGAATCACCAACGGGCTCTCGACTCTATGCAAGCTTCCCTCGAGGCTGAAGCCAAAGGCAAAGCTGAGGCACTTCGCATGAAGAAGAAACTCGAAGCCGACATCAATGAACTAGAAATTGCTTTGGATCATGCTAACAAAGTATGCAATTTTAATTTTATTTTATGATTATATTAGTAATATTTTTATTATGCTACATTTAGGCTAATGCTGAAGCCCAAAAGACCATCAAACGCTACCAACAACAATTGAAAGACACACAAACTGCCTTAGAAGAAGAACAACGTGCCCGTGATGAAGCCCGTGAACAACTTGGCATCTCTGAACGTCGTGCCAATGCCTTACAGAACGAATTAGAAGAAAGCCGCACCCTCTTGGAACAAGCTGACCGTGCCCGTCGTCAAGCAGAACAAGAACTTGGTGATGCCCATGAACAACTGAACGATTTGGGTGCCCAAAACTCATCCTTATCAGCTGCCAAGAGGAAATTGGAGACTGAATTACAAACTCTCCATTCCGATCTTGATGAATTGTTGAACGAAGCCAAGAATTCTGAAGAGAAAGCCAAGAAGGCAATGGTTGATGCTGCCCGTTTAGCCGATGAACTCCGTGCTGAACAAGACCATGCTCAAACACAAGAGAAACTCCGTAAAGCCCTTGAAACACAAATCAAAGACTTACAAGTACGCTTAGATGAAGCTGAAGCCAATGCATTGAAAGGTGGCAAGAAAGCCATCCAGAAATTGGAACAACGTGTACGTGAATTAGAGAATGAATTAGATGGTGAACAACGACGACATGCTGATGCACAGAAGAACCTTAGAAAATCTGAACGTCGCATTAAAGAATTGAGCTTCCAAGCTGAAGAAGATCGTAAGAATCATGAACGTATGCAAGATTTGGTAGATAAATTACAACAAAAGATCAAGACATACAAACGACAAATCGAAGAAGCTGAAGAAATCGCCGCCTTGAACTTGGCCAAATTCCGTAAAGCACAACAGGAATTAGAGGAGGCTGAAGAACGTGCCGATTTAGCCGAACAAGCAATTGCCAAGTTCCGTGCAAAGGGACGTGGAGGATCTGTAGCCAGAGGTGGTAGCCCAGCGGTAAGTAAAATTTATACATCCTTTTTACCCGAACCACCCTAAATGATATAATGTGGTAAACGAAATTATAGCCGAGCAACAAGCCCCGTTTAGCAGCCGCAATGGAGTAAATTTTTTTTAGTAAGTTTCAACACCCTTACAAGCTGCAAAACTACCTTTATCGTGGCGTAGAGTTTAGATTCCTTTTTCATAATTGTTTTTTTACAGCATCCTTGACGATGTCTGTACTAAAATTCGGGGTTATTCTCTTTAATCATGTGGCGTTTATTGATTTATTGCATTTTATTATTAATCAAATTCTATAAAATATTAATTAATCATTTATTTTGCAGCCATCTAGACCACAACGTCCTGCTTTAGATGGTATGACCTTCCCACCAAGATTCGATCTAGCTCCTGAAAATGATTTTTGAAGCGCTGTGTTATAATGAACTTTAACAGAGAGTGGGTGCATCAACCACCCTAATTTCACACCCCTCTTCTAGCACAACCAAAAAAAAAAACAAAAAATACCCATCTATTTTTTGTTTTTTTTTCCTAAAATTTCTTTTTTAAGTAATACATATATATATTTTTGTTTTGTTTCATTTTCAATGATTCCGTTGTTCGATTTTGTAAAGCATATGAGATTTTTGATTAAGCATTGGGAACTAAAGAGACACGTTCAGTTACATCAGCAAAGCCCTAACTAATATTAATTTCAGAAATCTCAATGCCGTAAACTTTTTTATTAGGTTCTTTGGTGAAATGAAAACAAAAATTCATTTAAAAAGAAAGTATATAAAACTTATTTATTGTATGTGTGAAATGTACGGCTTAAGGCACCAATAAACAAGTTATATCGTTAATTAAAAAAAATATCTTAATGTGTGTTATTCTCCTTCCATGCCTAAATTGTCATCGTTTCTATTTATTTATTTAAAATTAAGAGAAAAATTAAGTAGGACGAATCAGTAAAAATAGCACATACTCTGTACTTATTTTGATGTTTATTGTTAAAATATTTATTGTAATATAAATAGAATTTTATTCATAATTAAGCTTGGATGTTTCATTACCTTGCACTGTTCAGTGTTTATTTATTTTTTTCCTCGCACCATTTATTTACAGGAAAAATAATTCAATTCTTGCAATTCTTTTGACCGTTGTGTTATTTTGAAAAATATAAAAACTCATAAATTTATTAGGAACGTTTAGTTTATTTTTGAGATCAAATAAATCATTTAGTTGTTGGAAATTCCAGATGATCCAACCATGTTGAGTAAGAGAAAGAAAAATAAATAGCCTGGTGTTTCTATATTTAACGAATTTTGTCGAAACTTTTGCCCGATCCGTAGAAGGAAAGAATTTATTTATTTTACTAAATTTGAAAGTAGAACATCGAATTACACTTAAAATAATGTTGCACTAGTTGTTTGGAGTGCGTCAACAATCAAGGGGAGCAATGCAAAATTTTTGGCCGAACTGGGGAGCTGGCGAATGTGCGTAAAATTAGATGTAAACTCATTCGTGATTCAGTCTACAGGGATCACTTTTAAATTAAAGTGCTTACCTTAAATAGAAAACATTTAATTCGTAAGATATATTTACAAAAATCACAATTGATAAAACACTACTTTCCCCTATTCTATCAACTATCTTTAAAACACCCTCAGAATGAAAAATGTACCCTTTACATCATCCCTTTACCCATATAGACCCGAACCGCAGCCCCCAACCCCTAGGCCAAAACCGATTACCCATCTGTTAGCAAGTGGTAACAGAAACCTTTAGGTGCTAGGTGCTCCCGGAGCAGGGAGAGGAGACGAGAAGGGGTTTTAGTGGGTAGGCCCTGGATAGTCCGGGGAGAGTCCCGTACTTTGCCATACGGGGTCTATAAAAGATCCCCCCAAAAGGTGCTAGGTGCTAGCCAATTAGTGTTTAGACTTCCATTTACATTTACATTGGTTTTTGATCCAGAACTCTCATAATTTATCTAATAATAACCCTATTCTCCTTATTCTATTTTTATCTGTTTCAGAGGCTTTGGTGGTACCGGGTTCGGCACATTTTTGGCAATCTGTCTAAACTGTCCCTTAACCACTTCAAACTGTGTGGTTAATCGAAAATCAACACCAAATTCTTCGCACGTTTGCAAAAAAACTGGATACAAATATTCCAGAATTCCGTGATC
>JAZBGW010000446.1:0-25715 GCA_037464815.1 Mylabris variabilis | reverse complement strand
AACAAATTTCATTAGCTTCCATCAATTACAACTTCTTATAACTTTAATTAAAAAGAAAAAGTGATGCAAAATAATGAATTTTAATCGCAACTATCCTTATTAGCAATAAAGAACTTAAATGTATCACATAATAATGAAAAAAGAAAATAAATTAAATCAATATTTCAATCTATCACCATTTTTTCTCCAATTTAGGCAACTCAAAATCATAAATCTGGTTATAATTGTCATCAGGACAATTTATAGGGGGCCTAGCACGTATTCCAACAGTTGTCAATCTTTTCTCAGGTAACTGACATAGCATCATTTTAAGTAACTCATACTGTAATAATAATAATTAATAACCAAAAATTCAATTGTTTTCAACACTTACTTCTTCTGGTCGATTATTGATAAAATCCTCTGGAAATTTATTGTCCCGTAACATCATTAAAGTTTGTATTCTTTCCATATCAGTAGAAAAATAAACCAATAATTCGTAAAATATTAATCCTAATGAGTAAATATCAACTTTATAATTATATTTTTTACCATCAAGCTGTTCTGGACTCATATATAAAAGAGTGCCTTTTAAAAGAGATTATTGTAAAATGGCAAATTCTATACAAATTTGTTTTAATACCTACCAACTTCTTTAGTATGACCACGTTGTGATGAATTTGATTGAGGCATATCACGATTCTCTTCAATATCCTTAACTAAACCAAAATCACCAACTTTAATCTGGCCATCAAGTGAAAAAAATATATTGCTAGGCTGCAACATTTATTCATTAATTAATTAGTTGTGTAGAATTAATTTTAAGTACTTTCAAGTCTCTGTGGATAAGTCCTTGCATATGGACGTATTCAACAGCTGATAAAATTTGTTTAAATATATCCAGAATATTGCTGGGATTTCTTTCGTTATTTTTAACGAGCCATTCTTTTAAACTCTCCCGTTTACATAACTGCATTTGTATATAAAGAAAAACCGGTGGATTTTCTGCGTCATTAAACGTATGATATCGTCGACTCGGACGTTTCCAATTAACACTACTGCTTTTAGTTATTGTTTCACCATATAATTCAGTTTTACCACTAATATCATTAATACTCTTTGTATTGCTTGTATTATTTGTACTGTTTTCAAATACAATAAATGAATCGTTTATTTCATTATTGTTTAGTTTTAAATCGATTATCTTCGGTGATAATGATGAATTCTCAGATGGTGATAATATTTGACTTGTCCCACCATCAGTAGTAGTGGTTGGTTCATAATTATCCCTTAAAAAATGACTCAACTATTATCAAAAGGGTGTAAAATTATGCTTTCTTACTGTATCCATTCGTTATCGTGTTGTTGTTGCCATCCATATGGTGGTTTTTCTACCCATGAATTAAAATACCGTACAATATTTGGATGTTCAAGTTTAGCTAATGCTTTCACTTCTCTCATAACCGCTTCGCGTTGTTTTGATCTAAAAATTATTTTGTTAATTAATTAATAAAATAAATAAATTCTAAACTCAACTCATTAGGTAATGTGATTCGTTTTATTGCATAATAGCATTCGTCAATTTTTTGTTTAACTTCAAACACAATACCAAATCCGCCTTTACCTAAACAACGTAACCTATCAAAGTCGTTTAAAAAACGCGAATTGTAAACACTAGTTTCGGAGGTTTCTGATGAATTCTCTGATAATCTACGATCTATTGCTGGTACTTCAACATGACGTTCAACAAATATAACATTTTGCGTCCCATTATTTTTAGTGAATGAATCAAATATTAAACGAAAAATGAATGTTGTCGTTATAATGATAACAATAATCTCTTTCCACCACATGAGAAGAAAATTATCTGCAATATCAGCCCTATCCTCTATCGCTGGATATTTTAATGTATTATTATTTTCACATAAACCGCTGTTTTTCTCTTGTAGAGCGGATTCCGAATACAAGTAATAACCATTTCCTAAAAGAATATAAGAAATATACACTATTTTTTTTAAAGGTGGTCAATTCGAACGAAACTCCTAGTATTTGGCGGGCGATTTGCATACTTTAAGGATTATCGCACTCAAAACTAACTTTTGGATATGCAGAAAGGTCCCAAGTCTTGTACACACGTCAAAAGTGTTAAAGTACTGTAATACATTTGTATTTTGGAAGCTCGTCTTTTACACCGCGCGAAAAAAAAATAGTACACGATTGTTTATCCTTTTCTAATTAAATAAACAGCATTAGGGTATTTCTAATTATTATCCTTATTACACTATTTATTTATTCTCTTTTTCGAATCTACGAGGTTATCTGGATTTTACAATTTTCTCTGATTTCCTAGCTTTCATTGAAACTAACAGAAGTCGCCTACATTTATTTCTTTATAAGTATTCAATGTCAAGGATTTTTCTTAAGTAAACAAATACGATAACACAAGCACTCGTACCCATTACGATAAAAACAAAATAACACCTGAAGAGGAGTGTAACTAGTGCATTTCAATTTTCCGCACGATCGATGTCTGAGAAAAATGTTTCTCGATTTTTTCAGGATACCGTAGCCGAAAACAAAAAAACACTAATTTTACGAGAATCCTAGAGTAATTTCAAGACTTTTTACGTGTACAGCTGACTAAAATTTCTACATTGCCGGAAAAAGTGTTTTTTTGACCAACTTGCAAATGAGCTACATGGTTCAATTTTTGCTAAAATGTTCTCTAGGGACCCCCTAAAAATCCTTGAAATATTTTTCAAATCACACATCAACTACCAAGAGTTTCGATCGAATTGACTATCTTTAAAAAAAAAAAGACCCTGTATGTGTCAACAATCTAGTTTGGCAAAATACCGTTAACGTATTCAGAACTGTATAGGACTGATAACGCTGTTGAGTCTTCTTCTGTTATCATTCCAGATGCTGACACCGGTTTCCATGGGATTTTTGTTAGGCTCCGACTTTCAGTGATCGCTGTATTCTTCGTGTATTTATGCAACAAAGCGTACGACTCGTGAATATACAACTGAAACACACAAATTAATTGTTGAATATTACATAATATTTTAATTATTACTTGTTTTTTATGCATTCCAATATAAATAGACGGCGCTACATCTACACCGTTATTATTGGAGTTTTTCATAGAAAATAGGTCGATTTCTGTAATTTTATAACCGTCCCATTTCCATACTTTAACTATAGGCGAACCGAAGTGATATTGCCAATTAATTTCAACATTATCCTTATGTTGAGAAGCTAACAATAAACCGTCTGGTATGATTGCTGTTAAATTCCAATTAAATTGACTTCTATTAGTATCGATGCACGATATTTGTGGTAATTTAATGTTGTGATGGCCCACACTAAAATTCCATCGTTCATGTCCTGATTGCGGTTCAATGGCGCGTGCAGTTTGGGTACTACGTTCTAATAACAGAAGTTCCTCAACTTCGTTGTCATTATCAGTACTATTTGAACATTGCAACGATGAACAAGTGTAGAAGATTTTGCCAGTACGGAAACCAATACCGTATGTACGAACATCAATACCACCAGCTATAACAAGATCATCAGAGTATTTAAATGATGATTTCAATAAAGATTCAGCGGTTATTGGTATTGGATCGATTGTTAAACCATCGAAACGATATAAAGCGCCTGATAAAGCCGGAATGATTCGAATCCATTTGCCGCTATTTGTCAACTAAAAACACAAATCAATTTTTATTGTTCTAGTAGTAAACAAACTATTCTAACCTCCAAATTGTGAATGTTTGATACTAATAAAGGTCCTGGCTCCGTTTCGATTTGCCATTGTAGACGTCCTTCTGGATTAATAGCGGAAAGTCTACCATCAATTGTGCTAACAAGGGCTAAACTAAAAAGATACCGTTTTAAAAAAAAATAAAAACATAACCTCTATCTGTACCCTGGAATGTAACTTTCTTTGCAGTAGGGTAGTTTTCCTATATCATCAGTTCTAACTAATGATAACGTAAATATTGATAAAAATATATGTAATTTAATTGTAGAAAACATTGCAAAATTGATTAAACACTGAATTAGTAGGCACTACATTTTTTACTATTTAACAATATCGCCGAAAATCAGCGAATTAATTTGTTAATACTTAATCAATGTATTTACTACAATTTCAATTAAATCTGTTTACAAAAAAATAAATCGGATGATTTTTATAAAACTTATCCTGATAATTTAAACACCTGCGCAAATCGGACTGATGGTGACGTGTCTTTTCGTTTCAAATTTCCCGCACAAATGACACCTTACCTACTTTAAAATACTGTCGCTATCACCTATCACATACACGTGATTAGTGATTACTATGCGCAATTAGCGGCCGGCGTCACAACAGCGTGATTTCAAATTTTAGAGAAAACGTATTTACATGTATAAATATATCCAAATATAGGTCAACTTCGAATTGAGAATAATAAACTTCAAAATGGGCAAAAACAATATCAAATTGAGAATTATATAACAATTTCAAATTTAGAATAATCAATTTTAAAATGGAACTAAACAAACCCAAAATGGGAAAAAATAATTTCAAATTACGAGTAAAAGATTTGCTGATCATATCATATCAAACTGACAAAAAATTGCCATCAAAAGCTAAATAGATTTTAAAATAATAAAACAAAAATGTTTTTTCTACTAGAGTTTGGAAAACTTCAATATTTCAATATTAATTTGAGTTAGGAAAAGGTTATTTCCTAACAAGTTAGGAAATAATATTTCAACACTGAAATGTCAAAATTTATTTATTTCCATATAGTAACGAATGATCGCAGACATTTCGATCGCATTTACAATTTGTTTCTTATTTTTTATTATAAAATTTAAAAAGTTTTCCAAACTCTAGTAGAAAAAACCATGTGTGTAATACGTAGGAAACGTATACGGAAAAATAATACATTTCCTATCTCATTAATACACAAATAGCTATTGTATATTCCATGAAAAAGTACAAAGTTTTAATTTCGAAATGAAGAAATAATATTACTGAAAAAATTTAGAAAATAACAAGGATGCATGTGGATTGATAGAATCGAAAATACCTATTTGCATTTTGAGTAATATCAGTTAATATGCATCCTTGTTATTTTCCTATTTTTGTTCAGTAATATTATTTCTTCATTTCGAGATTAAAACTTTGTACTCCATGAAATGCTTGTTATTTTAAAATCTATTTAGCTCTTGATGGGAGGGAGTATATATTCTATAAATCCTTGAAATATTTTTCGAATCACTCAACAAATAATGGGAGTTGCCACAAGAACGTTGTCGTACGTGAAATAACCGTCTATAATATAAAAAAACCTATTAAATGATCAATTATAATTATTATTATTGACATATTTTGATGTGAATATAGTAGTACAAAATAGTAATTTAAAATATAATTTTTATGGGATTTCGACTTTGAGAATTTTATTTATTTAACTATAATCTTCATCCCTTATATGTGATATGGATTTCTGGTTTTTAACAATTATGTAATGATTAAAGTTTTAAATGTATTAGAGCACTTCTCGCCGCTATCACGTACGCGTGATTATAACTTGCCAACGGTAAACAGCCGACATCAGGAGAGCGTAATTTCGAATTTTTTACTTTAAATGACCAATTCGATGTCCATGCATTTATTTGATGAATAATATACAAATTATACTTTTTGAAGATTTATTAAGTGCAAAAATTATGACAATATCTTCATAAAACAGGATTTCATTATAAAAAATTTACAACTTAATAGTAAATCGAAGGCATTTACAAATTGTAGAAAGAATCTTTTATAAAAATAATTAATTATAGAGGTGAGAATTGGTTGATTTCTTTGCATTAAATATTCAAAAAGGAAGATCACTATCAACACAAACTAACAAAAATTAGAATAAAATAAAAATTAAAAACAGCCCATACTTATGGTAAAATTCCATCTATGCATGTGTACAATAATAATAATAATAATAATTTGGATACAACTGCCTTTAGTTAATGTAAAAACTATTTAGAGAAATTATCGGCTTTTTTTGAGAATGTCGCAAATTTGTACAAGACAATAAAAAAATATTATAATCATCTTATAATAAGAACAACTAGGTAAAGCAGATACATGATTCGGTAATAATTATAAATATATTGAAATATCTTACTAAATATCCAACAGTGCATTTTCATCGTCAATATATGACGTTACAAAAATCATAATCGTGCTCGGCGACAAAACATTTTATATCTTAGACACGTACAAAAGCCAAACTACAAAACGTATTTAAAAACAACGCTTTTTTCTTTCTCTCTCTCAAATATATAATAAATTAAAAAAATACCAGCAGCCAGTAAATGATCAATTTCGTAATGTTCGTTTAGAAGAAGTAACATAACAAGCAACAATCATGCAACAAATCAATAACCACAACACTAGCACCGATATCCTGTTATATCCATCATCAATCATTCCATTCTTATATAATTATTTATTTGTTATCTTTTTATCAATTATTATTACAGAACGTCGAATTTGAATTGACACAATTATTGTAATCAGTGTCGAATATTAATTTTAATGTTCACAATTCCATTATTGGTAATATTCTTAAATAAATACGGTGATAGAAGGTCGTGATAAAAACGAGACGAATTTTTAGATTAATGATATTCAGCCCAAATTCTCAACTAAATACAAAAATAAGCAATAATTTACTATTATCATTTTTTATCAATAATTGTAAATTATTGCTATTGTAGTAAATGTTCAAGATTTTACAAACTATGAAAATTGTAAAAAAATTATTTTAGCTTAAACTATTTTCATTTTTATATATATTTTTTGCAATATATAGCAATTTTAAACAAATTTTTGTACAATAAGTTCAACCGATTCGGTTATACAATTAAAAAAATACTTTTTTTATTAGTGAAATTGTCGTGTGATGCTCCCTGTATTCCATCATAAAATCTAATCGATTCATAGCATAGTTAGTAGTATTTTATCATAATTCAGTTATACTTATTGTACATGTTTTTAAATTGAATTTAGGAGCAATTTTGTCATATTTTGCTAACGATATTTGATTCTCGTCATTTTAACTAATGATATTTCTAAATTAGGCAGTGATAATTAAAAGAATTTTTTTTGTAATGTGAAAGAACGACTTAAGTTGACTCTAAGCGAATTTATTAACCAGACTTTGTCATGGTGTTTTTTTATTAGCCAAAATGAAATGATCAACTTTCAAAATAATGCAATCTTAAGCATTAAACATGGTTTATAAATTCAATTTGCATTAGATTTTTATATGTAAATATGAGAAACATATTGTTGAACATTATAAATATATCATACTATTAATTAATAACTATATATTACATAAAGATACACAAAAATATTCCAGTACTTAACAGATCAGTAACGTTAGAGTTTAGAAATGAACAAAATTCACGATTATTTCCAAGCTCCAACGTAAAACAAAAATATATTACTATACATTTTTTTATTATTTTTTTAATTATATTTTACCTTTAAACCTAGAAAAAATGGACGAATTATTATCGAAAAAATTGGAAAAACAAAAATAAACTGAATGTGAACACATCGTCAAATAATAATAATAATAATATCGATTAATCATTTCCCAATCAATTATTATAGAAAATTTTTACTCGAGTACACGAAGTAAATTTTTTTAAGTTCACAACACTGCTTTAGCAAATTATAAATTATTATTATTTAATATTACTTCGAGAGAAAGCTATTTTGCCACCATATTTATTTATTTATAGACTTTACTATTATTTTTATATTTAAACATATGTGGCCATTGCATTATTATTAACACCAGTTGGAATTGACGGTGGTCCTAGCTGCTTCATATTACTAGGTACATATTGACCTATAAATGAGCCGTCTTCAGTGAAACGACCTGAAAACAATTTACAATAAGAATTTTGATATTTATTACAAAGAAATATTAAAAAGAAATCTTAGAAAGTTAGTCTGACTGGAATTCCTTCAAGCACTTGAAAATTAAAAAAAAAACAAGAACCTTACATATTTAAACAAGAGTAGCAAACCCTTGCGACGTCGTCTCGCCTTGACCCCGCTTTCGGCCATATTGGCCTATAAAAGAGCCATCCTCATTCATACCCTCTACATTAAAACAAATAAATAAAAAAGGAAATCAATAAAATAAAACAAAATAAAATAAAAATTAAATTAAATTTCTATTATAATAGGAGTCCATTATGCTTGACTGATTGATTAAAAACAGGTTCACACTAACCTGTATCACCGTCTCCATATTCGGCCATAGAATCAGTATCACTCTCTGGTCCAACTTTTGGTTCACTACTCATAGAAGCTCTTCCATGCGATTTATTATCCAAACTTCAAACATATTAATAATGTTATTGAATCTAATTTACCAAAAATTATTAATTAATAAAAAATAAACAAAACTTACGGTTGAGAATATTCATGGAAACCACCTTCATCAGGATAATCATGTCTACCATTAGCTTGTTCTCGTTCATGTACAGCATATTTACCACCACGATTACGTTTAATAATACAAACAATAATTAATACTAATAATAATATAGCTATAGCTAACATCATTCCAATAAACCATCCAGCTGTTGCAACATTTTCTTTAGCTCTAATTATCGGACCATCAAAATCTGTACTAACTGTTTGTGGATCACTATCAACATAATCATCACCATCTATAGATGTTACTATAAAATCATAATTTTCACCAGTTTCTAAACCGGTTATAACAACAAAATCTTCATCGTATATAGGATCGGTTTTTCTATAAACACTTTCACCTTGTTTACGATATTTTACTAAAAACAATGAACCAGGATTTCCAGTTCTACTTGGTATCCATTGTACACGTACAGATGCTGTTAAACCGTCTTTTACTGGATCCCATATAAAGGTCGGTTTACCAGGACGATAAATACCAGCTGGACGTGTTTTACGTTCAATAAATAATATATTCGATTCACCTTTACTTGTATTTGCTGATATTTGTAAACGATACTTTGTATTAGGTTTTAAACCACTTAATTTAGCACTTAAACGATTTACATCATAAATTGGTGGTTTTTTAATAACATTACCAACCGATGAATTATCAACTTCCATATAACCGATTGTATATGCTGTTAATATTCCGTTTGGTTTTTCTGGTTTCTTCCAATTTAATAAAAATCCAGATGAACCTAATGGGGTTGCTTCTAAATAACTCATACCTTCTGGTGGGCCTTCTGGGGTGTCGAAACTTAATGTTTCACTCGGTGGGCCATTATATTTACCGTTATAAACAAAAACTTGAGCATAATTCTTCGTGTATGGATCTAACGTATTTACTAATGCTTTCGTAACAGATCCTTGTACTTGAATTTCATTTGGCATCGGTGATACATCACTCCATGTACGTATTTTATATCCTTTTAATTGTCCACGTACACTTTTTATATCGACAGGATTCCACGTGAAGAATGCAGTTTTTGGTCCTTGTATTTGTAATAATGTGAAATTAGTTGGTGCTTGTTCTGGTTCACTTTCACCAGAAAAACCAATTACTTCAGCTGGTGAAACATTTGCTTCACCTAAATCATTCATAGCACTAACTTTTATGCGATATTGTTGATATGTTGGTTGATTTTCAACAACGTATTCATGTGTTTGCCAATTATTTATATCAACACTGGAAAATGGTTCACCTTCTATGTCACGTCGCCAAGAGACACGATAACGAAAACCAGGACCATTATGGTCAATTTGTGGCATCGGCTAAAATATAAAAAACTACTATATTACAAAAAAAAACAACAACAATACTATCGAAATTTCTAAATTACCGTCCAACTAATTACAAGATTATCAGGTCGGGTACCTTCACCCTTAACATCTTTTGGATTATCACGTGGTACAGACGGTTCAGTTGTACATATATCAGAATGGTCTGATGGTAATGATTTACCAATTTTATTAACAGCAATTACTCGGAATGTATAATTGGCCCAAGGACTCATTACGACCTATGATAATAAATAAAAATTAAATAATAAAAAAATCATCAATTATAATTTTTAGTTTTACATTAAAAGACATATCAGTCGCCGGTACATTGCCAAATACAACAGTCCAAGTTTCTGGTGTAAATGTTGTATTATATTCGATAATATAATGTGAAATTGGTGCACGATTATCACCCATCGATTTCCATCGTATTGTTGCATCTAAACTATGACAATCAACACCAAGAAGTTGTGGTGGATTTGGTACATCTTGTACAATTAATTGTGCTTTAGCTCTAGCTTCATCTAATTCAGTTCTTGCTAAACATGTATAAGTCCCAGAGTCTAATTCTATTGTTTGTGTTATAGTTAATGAATAATCTGATGATCTAACAAATCTTGGTTCATCATCAAAATCGATTGGTTGATCATTCTTCAACCATATTATTTCTAAATTTAATGATTCATCAGCTACAGCATTACATCTGAATGTTGCTGACGTATGGGCAGCTACCTCATAATCTTCTGGTCCATCAGTAATGTACGTATGTCCTGGAATTATTTGTTTTGATTAAAATATATATATATATAAAATAATATTTGTATATTTAATCGATTTACTTTTAACAGACAAATGTCCGTGTTCTTGAGCTCTACCGAATTTGTTTTGAGCATGACAAGTATAATTTCCACTATCGTCAGGCTGTACTCCTATAATGAGTAGATCACCGTTTTCTTGTACAGAATATCGACCACCAGTTAATTCTCTATCATTTAATGTCCATTTAACTAAAGGTTTCGGTGCTCCTAATACACTACAAGTCATTGTTACATTTTGATCATTAACAGCTTGAGTATTTTGTGGTGCTTCAATAATTTCAGGAGATAATGCTAAAATATTTTGTTTATTAAGACCAACACGAAGAAATAATAATAATAATCAAGGGAATACCCAAAACATTAACATAAACATCCTTGTATACGTAACCCAATGAATTTGTTGCGTTACAACCATAATTTCCTGTATCGTTTTTCGTTAATCGTTCAATAACAATTCGATTACTATAAACATGTCGTCGTGGATTTGGTGGTGCTTGTGATAAAGGTTTACCATTATGTATCCATTTTATTTCCGGTTTAGGTACACCGCCAGCTTCACAACGAAATTCAACTGTTTCATCTTCAGCTGCATTTATACGTTCCGGTTCAACAGTGAAGTATGGTACAGCTGTAATTATTCATTTTGTTTATCAGTTGAGTTAAAATTTAATAAATAAATAGAATTATACCAAAAACTTTTAAAATAATTGAATGCGATTTTGCTTCACCAACACCATTACTAACTTCACACGTGTACGTTCCTTCATCTTCAAAATCGACAACTTTTATTATCAGTGATTTACCGTAATTACCCTGCGTCACCCGATCAGACGATTGTATCACTTTACCATCTTTCAGCCATACCGTCTGGGGTAGCGGTCTAAACGGAAATTATTATTATCATTATTGTTATTATTATTAAAGTAGATGAGTATTTTTTCCTTTGTATCAATAATGATCATTTTATATAGTCTAATTTATATTTTATATAATGTTATTATTATAAATATAAAAATTACAAATTTTCAGGAGTAAAGGTCAAATATTTATCAATTTTTATTTGGAGAAATATAAATTGCTCTCAATTATCTTATTATGTTTCGTTACTTACGTTCCACCGTATATACAGAATAATTCCTGTCGTTTCCCTCTATAAGCAACTGTATTTTTTCTTGAAGCATACTGTTGTACTGGTGGATATTTATTTTGTGCTGCCGATACACCAGTTGATATAACATTCAACAATACCCTATTACCATATTTATATTCATGTTTAAATGGTGATGTTGCAGCACAAGCATAACGAAAATCATCGGTAACATCATTTTTAGTTAAATTTGAAAACCACAAATTGCCTTCTGGATCAATAGTCATTCTTGAACTATTTATTGTTTTAAAACCACCACTAGTATAAAAATATATCCAATGTACAATTGGTTTTGGCCAACCATCTGGTGGTTGACATTTTAATTGAAACGGTTCCCCTTCATGTCCAGTTAACGATACCGGTTGTGTTGTTTTAAATGAATTCAATTCAGCTTTACGCATAAATACTGAATTCGATGTTGCTATACCATGTTCATTTTCAGCGAAACACTGATATTGTCCAAGATCAACATCTTGTGGTTTTGATATTGATAATGTACCACGTCCAGGTTGTTGTGATATACGATCATCATATGTTTGCCAATCAAATGGTTTACCATTTTTAATCCAACGATATTTTGGTGCTGGTTCACCAATTGCTTCACATTCTATATAAAATGGTTTATCACTTTCACCGCTACTTTCTACTTGAAATAGTACTTCATCAGTCGGTGGTTGTTTAATTATATAAGGGGGCGAGGGTACTGGAGTGGAAAATAAAAGAACTTAAATCAATTTTAACACAATCAATTTAAAATATATACCTTCTCTTCCTGATGAGAATGATACTAATGAAATTATCACAAAACTAAAAACTAACTCCATTTTGTAATGTCTTTAATGTTAAAATACTCTGGAAATAAAAGGAAAAATTATTAAATTATTATAAAGAAAATGTGTAATTTTCTTGGAACATTACTGTCAAGCAAAAATTCCAATTATACGTCTAATACAAATTTTATTTAATTGATTACCATCGACATTTGCATACAATTTTTGTTTATTTTTTAAACCCATTAAAATACCCACATAACGTACAATAGAAGCCGGAATACTTCATTTAATATTCGAATTATTCAAAGAACTCGGACAAGGTAATGAACTCTGTTAAAATGTATGTATACTAAAGTAAAATAAATAAACAAAGGAATATTAAAACGAAAAACTGCAATCTTGTAGCAAATTAAATATTTATAGAAAGTATTGATAGGAAGATAATTGTGTTTGTATTTTATAAAGAAAAATAACAAGAGAAATATTCTACGTAATATTTATCATATTTGTGGTAATGAATAATAAAGTGATTTTTGGTGTTACTTATTCATCATATACGATAAAGTTATTTTAAATAGATTTGACGAGAGAAAAAATAGTTACAAAAATAAATGTTGCTTATTTTAACCTGGATATGAGATCATCACTATCATCATCATAGTCATAATCATTTTTAATTTCAGATCTGTCAATGAAACAAGTGAATTCTCAAAAAAAAATCATATCTATGAAGTGGCTTTTCTCAATAAAAACAAAAGTATCATTCCACCTACATTTCATTTAAATATTTTACTCTAATTGTCATTAAATGGTTTTTATAAATGAATTTACAAAACGTGTGGGTAGATTTTGTTAATATTAGAAAAATTATTTGCAATCTTACAAACAGATGTTTCGGATCGTTAATTTAGAAAAAATTTAGGTGACGACCTCGCAAGAATGTATGTATTTATTTTTTTAAACTAACGAACAATTTAAAAATTGATTTTTGAATCGTTTTAAATTAATCTTTTCGCAATTCTGAATTGATTAGATGTTATTTAGTAAATAAGTCGGATATTCTTTTATTTTTATTATTCAAATTTTGGAAATTTGCCAAATTTATTATTGCTTTATCGGTGATTTATTAACATGAACCATTCCCATTGTCAACGATCCAAGTTGGACAGATGATTTTACAGTCGACAAGCTATTTGTCCCCAATACAGGACCGTAGTTATAGTGATTGGCGCCCTTGTTTTTACATAAACAAGAAATTCATGTAAAATTTCTAATTTTAATTAGCGCCCATGAACTTCTAAAACCGGCCCTGTTTGAATATTCAAATAAAATCTTAAACAATAAAAAAACAACATATAATGTAAGCAACGTTTTCGTTTTAATTCGAGTAGATCTTCTCGAATAACCTTCAAAAAAAACCATTATGATTTAACGGTTTTTAACAGATTATTCTACGTTAAAATTAATCAAAATCTCTTCTAAAAAATAATCGGTAATTAATAAATAATGAGGAATTACTAAAACGCCGATAAGATTGTCGGTATTACCCTTATTAATAGTAGAATTGTTTATATTCCCACATCCTTCCTGTCACTATGGTGTGACGATGATTTATAATTGTTATTGTTATCTTTATTTGGGTTCAATGAGAAGAAAACTATCTCAAAGACAAACGTGTTAGAAAAGGATCGGTGTATTAGAGTCAAATCAATATTTGCTTCTACCTATACGGTTTTGTAGATGTCTCTATAATAAAATTTTTCTATTAAAATAAATTGTTTTTAGATAATTTTAAAATGATGTAAATAGAATAAAAGACCGACTAGACCATAAAGCAAATTCCTGTAGTATTTCCTATAGAGAATCCAACCCCTGATAAATTTTGCGGTTTATTAATTACAATGCAACTAGTTGTTGATTATTGTCTGGTTTTGTGAATGAGTCATTCGTTTGATGACTGCAATCTTATGATGTGTATTTTCAAGAGGGTGTAAGTTGGAGGATAATATACGGTTTCAGGGAAACCCCTCAAATTGACTAGGGTAGAAAAACAAAGATCTATAGGAATAGACGTATATAGATTGATTTGAGATACAATCGAAACTCAACAAAAACGGATATTATTAACAGCCTTTCTTTGTGAATAATAATAATAATAATAGTTTTGTTTATTTTATGTTATGGTATTATCCACTTAGTTTTATAGCGATATATAATGTGAGAATCGTTTACTATTATTATTATTATTGTGTATTGTCAATTTAGGGTTCTTTTGTAATTATCAATTACCGAAATGATGCATCATAACTTGTATGTATGTGAGTGTTTGTATAAGTCGTTGCTTTTTCGTACATAATACATTTATGACATGAATATAAATAAACCATTGCAATTACTAAGTACTCATCCATTATATCTATTTATATTCATTGATAAAGTACGAGAAATAATTTAATCGAATAAACTTCGTTATATTTGATAATAAACAATCTCATTATAACAGGTTGTAGATAATCAAAAATAATGATGATTTCATATAAATTTTTCTAAATTAAAGAATAATAAATGCAACGAAAACTTACTTAAATGTCGATGACATCATTCAAGACAGAATTATAAATTAAATCATAGTTCTTAATCATAATTAAAACGTTCCAATAAATAGATTTTATTCTAATCCAGTCACCTGGATTACAATAATAAAACAAATCTAGCTATGTAAGACAAATGAATATCATCAAATTAGGTCAATTAAATTTAGATAAAAATTTCGTAATTGTTTTTGAGAATAAATAACAAATCAAACAATTAAAATCGATTAATTGTGTCCTAAATTTCTCCAAAATAACCTCAATTTAACGATTAAACAACGGAAATTCACTAGTTTGTTTGAATTATCATAGAAAAGAATAAGGAAAAAGCCGAACAAATAATCCTAGCCTACTATAAAATTTATGTTCTATAACAGGATAATGACCTATCTTCCGTAATCGTTATCATTTCACACAAACACCGCAATACCCCATTCTAAATACAGATAAAAAAGCGATCTAAATCTAATTAGATAAGATATTAAATAGATAAACATACGAGATTGTTGATAATTTTACGTTATTCGTCCATAATAACGTTTTATCCCACAAACAAAACACTACAAACACAGAATAGTTGATATTAGGTGCGGTCTTACTGAACGATCGTCACAACACTAACTTGATTTTAACAATTATTTTCGTTTCGTTATATCGATTTGTCTTTTATTACGAAAATTCGATTTGTTTTTTTTGGTTTCGTTTTCTGTTCTTTTTTTTAAAAGAATCTCGTATAAACTAGGTGTGTTTGGTTGTCCATCATCATTTATGATTCATTTTTTTTTTCAATTTATTCTTTCAGCCTGAAACGATTTGGTGTTGGTAGGCGTGGTGGCTGTTAATAGCGACATCTATCGATAATCAATTCAACAATAAAACCCGCCAAATTTTAAGTCATGCACTTAAATTTTTTTCAATTGATTCTATATGAAATTAAAAATTATTGGTATTCTCATCTAATTACATCAAAATAAATGGTTATCAATTAAATAATATAAATCTGTTATTTCTATTATAATCTACAATAATAATTGTAGAAGACATTCGATTGTGTTGTTTTAAAAGCACTCTAATATTACTTCTTCACTGAAAAAACTTAGTTTTCATTAGGGAGCTAAATTTGTTACATTTAAAATAATAACGAGACATAAATACTTAAATTTACCGCCTAATGTTCTAGTGACTTTTTCTGTGTAAACTAGACTTTAATTATTACTCCTAGTTTGAAAATAAGGTATAGGATTGTGATAGATACTAATTTATAAAGTATGTTCCATCCAACAATCCATAAAGTAATCTTTGACACTTCCTATGTAAAACGCACCCTGTGCTTTAGCTCACAGGTGGTGTGGGAAGAAGCACATAGTTCTTACGATTTTTCAATTGTAAACTTCATTAAACTTTGTTTATATGAAATTAGTTTAAAGTAAACAAATTTTTAGAACGATGCTGTAGGAGAAAATGAATATATGTAAAATTTAGTAAGAATCTCGCTTCAATAAACACAATGTGATCTTTTTTATGATTAATTAACGATAAGAAAATCATTGATTTTTAAATTTTGCGCTGTAAACATGTATTTTGTGTTGCATATGCACCTCGATAGTAAATTCATCTCTATTTTAAGCTCGACTCCACATATTGGCCCCAACGTTGGGGCCAACGGTATTTATCCAATGTGCGGTCGAAGGTAATAGGAATAGGTAATAGTCTAAAGGTAGTGGGACCAATGTTAGAAGTTGGCCATGCGTTTTCGGTTTTTAAGGAGTTGGCTCCAACGTTTGTCTAGCCACCCACACATTGGTCCCAACGTTGGCACCAACGATGTTTGCCAATGTGGGGTCGAAAGAAAGGGGGTTATCGCCAACGTTGTAAATTGGCCATATATGTTGTCAATTTAAAAAAAAAATCAAATAAGTTAGCGCCGACGTTTCTCTAGCAGTCCACTTCCACACTTTAGAACTCCCAAAGCTAAATACATCCGTTGAGAAGTTTTCCAATAAAATTACTCGTTCAACATAATCCAACGTTGGGACCAATGTTTGCAGCCGGTTTACAGATCAAAGGTTCCGCCTAGAGTGACGTTTCTGTATACAAATGAATATTCTGCGCTATAGTTCCTGTAAAATGTCGCCATCTATTGACCAAATATAAAACCATTACTTTTGTTTTTTGGTTAATATTGCCAATTCGCAGATAATTCCTGTATTTCAAGATATTTTCGTAATTGATTCACAATATAAATACAAAAAGAACGAATACTTATAAAAATAATAAGTTCATAATAATTCTTCATTTCTCAAGGATAATTCTGCAATTTCTACTTTAAGAGACTAGCAATATTTCGTTCACAAGAAAATAATTTTAGATTTCAAATTTTTTACTTTCAAATTGACAACGTCGCTCGAACATCTGATTGACTGTAATGATCTCGTGGTAGAATTCATAGATTAGAATTTACTTTATTCGTATTTGTTTTATTTTGTGAGTTTATTGATTATGGATTTAATAAATTTGGAGGGTGTACCTCTTCAAAAAGAAATATGCAACTACCTCTTAGAGCGTGACTGTTGTTACCGGTGTTGTGTCCGATTTCTTGGTGTCAACCCTCTGACAAAACTAAATTATAAAAACCCTATTGCTACATTAAAAGAAGTAATATTAGAGAGGTATTTCCTTCTAGTTTTAATCAATTTTCAATTTTCAGCTAGGATTAGATTTAGGAATTGTTAACGAGGATGATGAGAGACAACAGAAGCGCTCAAAATCGAATTACTGTAGAGTATGTTTGAATATACTTAGTGATGATACGATACCTACATTGCTCAAAAATGAAGAAATCGAAGTAGTTTCACAATATGATAGTCCAACATTTTTTATAAGTCTAAGTTTCCCAAAAGTGGTACTTTTAAGGTCGTATTCTATGCTGCTACTTTTACAGGGTGCATTTACTGATTATTACAAAAGTAGGTAATATTTCCTTTTATAATCGCAAGAATATAAAATAGTCAATTTTTGTAGATCTTACAATTGAAACATTTAGTAAAGTATGGAGGAAATCTTTTGCATCTGTGATACAATCAAAAGTTAACAAAATCTGTTGCGATAATTCTGATGGAAATCTCGAAGTGCGGTTCCGTTACGATTATCTGCACGATGATGAAGTATATTTGGCTTTTATTTCTTTGTCTTCTATTGTATTTTGATATTTTGCAGGAATCTAAATATGCATTGAAACTGAATAGGAGCAAAAATTGTGATACTAGCAGGACCTTTATAAATGAGTTTCTTAAAGATATATCTCGTGATGATTTCAGTAAATATTATTCAGTACCTCCTTCTACTCCAACTGAGGGTGTAACGTCTATTAGAGTAACATGTTGCCATCATTCTATTTATTTTGCTGCACGCTATTGCAAATACGCCAGAAATATAGGGCAAACACCGTGGATTAAAGACGGTACACAAATTTATACGTCTGTACAAGAGATTATTTTCAAAGAATTGATACCAATTTTTAAGTATAATTTTATTTATGTACTGATTGAATTGAAAATTTATTGTTATTATTGAAGCTGTTCTGAGTTGGTATTCACAACAAGTGGCCGTGAAGATTGTGATGTGCGTATGTTGGGCCGTGGACGGCCGTTTATTGTAAAAGTAGTTGATCCAAAAGTAACGAAACTATCATTTGAACAATGCCGAGAAATTGAAGATAAAATAGCACGATCAAAAGTGGTGAAAATACGAGATTTCCAATTAGTCTCTAAGTATGTCTTTTAATTTATTTTAATTGAATGAATTCGTTATCGATATTTTCAGATCAAGTTTGGAAAATATTAAAAAGGGCGAAGAAACGAAAAAGAAGTCGTATCAAGCTAAATGTTTTATCCCTAATACTGATAGTGTTGAAAAGTGTTTAACGATTATCAACGATATTAAAGATTTGACAATTAAACAACGGACGCCAGTTAGAGTATTACATCGACGTACAAATGCGGAAAGGAGTAAAATGATTTTTTCTATACATGCAGAAATCGATCCTATTGGTAATAATTACAATTCTCTATTTTATTATTGAAGGGTAATTTTGTTTCTGTAGGTCCTCCAGGTTATATACTTATAAATATAATATCTCAAGCTGGCACTTATATCAAAGAATTCATTCATGGTGATTTAGGACGTACAATACCGTCTTTAGGTGATATACTCAATGAAAAAATCGAATTTGTTTCATTAGACGTAACGGATATCGATTTGGATTATCCTCCAAGTATTTCGGTGATCGATTAGTATTTTTCTATTATCTGATGGTGAACGTGTTCCGTTTCGCTTGTTAATTTTACAAGCCCTACGATGTATCAAGTGAAATGGAACTTTTTTGTACAGCGTTGGTGATTTCTTCCCCTTTAATTATATGGTTTTTTGTTTGCGTGAAGATTGTCGATCAGTGCTTTATAAGAATGTTTTCATTTAGAAATTTATGATACATTTGTTACCATTTCCCTTATATACATTATGTTGTTCTTAACATGATATAATCATAAGAATTCAATTTGACTTAAATTCACATTTATATGCGAGATATTCTCATATCTAAAACGAAACTTCCTTTCGAAATTTTTATAATGATTTATTTCTATTAACAAGTTTCATAGTTGTGTAATATTTTGCATAAAACAATAATTAAATATGTCACATAATAATGACTAGATAATTTTTTGTATAGTTTAACATTCCATAATACAAATTGATTTGATTAAAAAATACGCTTATTTCGACTAGATGTCATAAAACACTAGAGACAATAATTCAAAAAAGGAACAAAATTATGTTGGCGTTTTCATTTCTTGTTTAATGCACGTCTTGAACGCTTCCCATCCTTCGCTTTTTGTATAAGATTTGAATCCACGATGCAGGCGATCCTTCATTATCGCGATGAATTCACGATAACTCAACAAACCATCACCGTCATCATCGAAAATTGCGAAAACTGTATGAACTAAGTGTGGACTTAAATTCGTACCAGTACAAATTTTGACAGCACGGTGGAATTCATCTTTGATATAATAAAATTTTAATAAATTACGATTATTAATAAACGTGCGATTATTTTTTACCTTTTGATATCGGATGATCGGCTAAAGTGTACATTCTCATGGCAATTGTGAAATCTTCCAAATTATTCAAAAACTGACAAAATACGTAGAATTCGTCAAATGTAATACCTTTGGTGTCTTTGATACGATCAAGTAATCGATCTAAGTACATATCATATTCATCTGTATCTAAGTACGTGTATCTTAAAAGTATTTTAGCGAAATCGACCTCGGATATTGTTGGTAGACCTTTAGAGAACTCGCTAAACTCTAATTCTAATACTTCAGTTTGTAGGTGTAGCATGAACTGTTTGAAATTCTCAAAATTCAGATCGTTGCTCCCCTTCGGACCAAAAAAGTGTATGATTAACGTCGTATCAACCGAGTGTTTCCGTTGTAATCCTTGTTCATCATCGACATAATCCTGTGACGGCATTACATTCTTGGTGGTTTCTTCGTTGTTCAAGCCGCGTTTACCCTTCCAAGCATGGCTGAAAATTTTCTCCATCTGTTGTAAAAAAAAATCGAAAATATCTTTCAATATTGTTGAGAATTCTAGAGGGGAAACAAATAAACTAAAGAAATAAGATGAAATCAAGCGACATATAAAAAAATATTTTCAATTTTATGTACATGTTAACAAGCTGTAATTTGATCACAAAAATGTCAATCACAAATTTCATTTGATTGTTATTTGAAGCTTTCAAGCATTTGTCGACTTACAGGGATCGATTCTGTATCTGTTTTTTTGCCTGCCAATAGTCTACGAATCTGTTTTATAATTTCGAACAATTTAATAAAAATGAGATAATGATAAAATGAAAATAATAATAATTTACGTACTGCACAATAAACTTACCACTAAAAATTCATTTTTATCAACCCTTTCATTACCGTCTGTATCGAACATATTGAAAGCGATCCGAAAACCTGATTGGGGCTCTAAATATTTTATTATTATTATTATTATTAAATTCAATTTTACCCCCCAAAACATACTTGTCAATATTGATAATAGAAATAAATATTCTGTGTATGAGATAATTCCTTTATCCCTTAGATTGCGGAAGAGCCGGGCGGATCCTTGATTCAACGGTGGTGTAGATTCCCGAATTTGTTCTAAATCTTTGGTTGTGAGGAGGCGGCGTTTTAAGCGAGCTAATCAATAAAAAAACAACAATAATTCGTTAATTAGATTTATGGAAATCAACGTACGCCTAGGTTCGGCTTCTACAACCGATTCTAAAAAATCCTGCGGTGTCATATAAAGCTGTCCATCATATTCGACTGATGCAAATGTAATGAAACGTTTTTCACGTGATGTTAATTTAACAACTTTCAAATCGTCGTCCTAAAATAAACAAATAATTTATTATATAAATAAATAAACGTGATTATTTTATGTTTTTCTTAATTAGTTGCCCCTTAAAATCTATATAAAACATTGCTTTTAATTACTGTATATTATCGTTTTTCCTCAATTAATAAAACGGTTTTTCTTGTTATTTTCATTTACAGTTAGAACTGGGTTAATTAGGGTTTTTGTTTAATTTCTCTATAACATTTATTATTAATTTTTGGGTCATATTACGTACATGTGTGTATATTTATCGTTAAGAAATCTATGATATTTATTGACTATAAAGTGGAGGGTCATAAAGTATATTGTTGAAAGGAGCCCAACCAACAATATTAGTCGGTGAAAATGAAGGATAGCAGCTTGATTAGGCGCAATAATAATAATAATAATATGATAGTATAGCGATGAAATGTCTAACCTGTAGTGAATTAGATCCATCTAATCGTGTCTAGTTTATAGTCACTAACGAGTTGAATTTTTTTTCTATTCGAGAAGATATAGGTATGTATTGTATAATATACAATATATACAATGTATAGACAAGCACCCTGAAAACTAAGTGAATTGACCACACAAGCAGCTAATAATATAAAGATATTTATTAGCTTACTATCAGACAATGACATCAAACCCCGTACGATTCAGTGACATTATCATCTGTATTTATTTATCCAGAGTAATGTCACATCAAATATTATAGGTACATTAAGTATACAATAAGTGTGTAACACAAGAGATATTAGATTAAAAAAAATTGTATAACTGATGGAAGCTGAATTATCACAACCTCTTCCCCTGTTGAAACCAACATAAAACGAGTAAAAAATATTTGAACAATTTTTCTTAAAATTTATTATTAGATTAAGAATTCTAACATTTTCATCACCGACACCAACTTTTCATCTCTTTATTATTATCATTATTAATAAATTTTTATAATAAATGTTAAACACTATTTAAACATCAGGATTTTATAAATATAATAACCGTTGAATAATCGTATCTTTTTAATGTCGGCATCGGATAAGGAGCTTAATTTTAAAGTTCTATCAGAAGGTGTAAAGTTTATCATATTTCAAAAACGAAAAATTATGTACTTTTTCGAACATTAAGATACCGGTGGCCGTTACAATAATTAATAAGTCAACTAACAAAACTCAATATAATCTTAATTCCATAATTCATATCAAAGTTGACAATATCTATGTAATACTCCTACGTTAGATTCTAAAACAAGATCAAATCCTTTATACCTGTTGTTATCAATTGTTTTATTTCATAAGACCACCATTCACTTGTTTCTCTACCATTTTTGTTTATTATTCTTATTATTATTTATATTTATTTCCATTTTCACATCAAAGTTGCCTACATTTACATAAATCATATTTTACCTGAATATAAAGGGGGTAGTGGTATAAAACTATTGTTTCGTTACCATGGATACAAGAAATTTATTGGTCGAATTCATAGAAACAAAACACTATCAAACATTAGATTTTAGGATACAGATAACTAGATCTAAAGTAATTTATCTAATCCGTGGCAACTTTGATTAAAGAACAAAAACGGGAAATTAGATACATTTCTAGTCAAATTAGAAGTGATATAGTAGTGTAGGTAACAACAAAGGCACAGTTTAGAGCCCTATTTTATCCAACAAATTCCATTTGAATCAATAAATAAATTGATGGAAAAATTTATTTAAGACGGTTCTATGTGGGAAATTCGGAATTTTAATAGAGGTATACTATATCGAATTTTCCAAAGTACTGACTATAGTTGTAACCAATTCAAATCTAACGCCTTTTCCAGAATTTAATGTTTTTTTACTGAAATTCAACCAGGCCCGGACTGGGCAGGACGGATAGACGGAGATTTCCTCCGGGGCCAACTGCCTTTAGGGGGGCCACGCAATTTAAAAAAATTGCCCTGCACAGAAGGGTATGTAATGACAATCGGCCTTTAAAAGGATAAGAAGTTCTAATAAACGGAAGTTCATGATATTTTGATTAGAGCCGATTTTCATCTGAACTATCTATAGAAAATGTTTTTGTTGTTTTAGCAACCCCAGTTAAATGGGGTAATGTACCCTATTCTCTTATTTTAAATGAAACATCATTTTTTTATTGGATTTTTGAATTCTAGTGAAAAATTTGAATTTAGTGAAAAATTTAAATTGCCTGAAAAAAATTCATTTCAGCTACTTAATTGTGCTATTTAATTTCGATTTTTTTTTCATCGAGAATAGTTTCAAAAACATGAATTTTTGAATCGAACGCTGCAAAACTTAAGCTTCTACTAACAATAAAAGTCAAAATATCTGAGTCCTCTTCGGTTTCATCAAAACATTCAAAAATCCAATAAAAAATTCCATTTAAAACAGGGTTGCTAGACCAACGAAGACATTTTCTAGGGCAAGTTCAGGTAGATAAACGGCTCCAGTCAAAATTTTATAAACTTCTTGTCCTTCTAATGGCCCATCGTCAAGGCACTTCCGGTATTTTTATGTATTTTAAAAATGTAAAAGACAATTAGATTATATGTAATAATAAATCTCCGCCGGGGCCAAACTGTTCCAGTCCGGGTCTGAACTCAACTATGAGTGTTCAATTGTGGCTCTTATGGAACTTTTTAAAAACAGTGACTGTCATTACTGATTGTTAAAATGAAATTCTTGTCAAAAATCTTAAAAGACAACAATTGTCTTTTCCGCCTTCTAAACTTTTTTTCGACAATTTGTGGTTCTGGCCGTTTCTTTACAAATTTCTTTGAAGGTTTAGGAAGAAATTGTAATAAGTGAGGTAAATATCTATAATTCAAGTGACAATGACACAGTAACCAAAAATTTAAACAGATGTTGAAATTCAGTAAATTCGCTTCATTGATTTGTTATTTTACGGATGGCTACTTGTAATTATGTGTCTGTTATTGGAAGGACAAATCTTGACTTAAAATTTTAAGCAAAAAGCACTCAAAATTCTAAGACAAACCTTACATTTTTACATCTATTACTTTAGCCAATTGGTAGTGTTATATTGCTGCAGTTAATCCAAGTAAATGCTAAATAATAAACTCTACGGGATAGTTAATCTTTTCAATTATGAGAGGGTAGTATTTCTGAATATACGGTTAGTTGAAAATTATCGTTCTAATTTATTATAGTTTGATTGTTGTAAAAAGCGATTTTGGACAAAAATTAGTTGAATCATATTCTGTTCAGAACATTAATTTTTTTGTATCGACTTTACTCAACACAAAGAACCATAAAGAAATAGCTGAAGCTACTTAAAATAATTTTCAGTCTCATGTAAATTATTCTAAAATTGCTTTAATACTAAAAATATCACATAGCATTTTTCTTTTCATTTTTCCTTCCGAAACTAATTGCAAGACAATTACTCGACACTTTCTGGAACTGTCTTTGAATGATTACCAGAGACACTACAGGTTAGATATTTGGGTAAGAGTAGAACTGTTGATTTCTGAAAATTCTATCAGTTGTACATGAACAAAATTTCGTAGGACTAAAAAATTGACCCCAAAAAATTATATTCACGTGTAAACTTGTTCTGTTCAAGACGATAAGATTTAGCGATCTTATCACCTGCCACAATCCCCTCGGATGAGGGGTTGATTTTCTGGATTTACTTTTCCAATAATTTATTCGTTATACCCTATTTAGTTTCGTTCATGTACAACTCTAGAATTTTCGTTACTCAAATGCCCCACTCTTACCGATATGCGACCAAAAACGGTGTAAGCAGGTGATTAAATTTGGGGTCATTTTTGAAAGGATACCAGGTACCTTTTGTTGGGCGGCGTGCACACTTTGATTTTTTTGGCATTTGTATAATGTGTATAATGCAACAGTACCACTAACACCACACAATATAGATAATGGATAATTCTTGTTAATCTTATTAATTATGCTATTATTATTATTACTATTATTATTGCTAAAAGACCTTTGGCACTTTATATTTAATCTTCTACGAAATATTTTACAAAGACTAGCCATTTTTTTTCGCTCTTCGAGTTTGACAAGTATCAGCTGATTTGAGGTTATAACAATTATTTTTTTTTGTTAACCTGTAATTGTTA
>JAZBGW010000445.1:0-20028 GCA_037464815.1 Mylabris variabilis | reverse complement strand
TTAATCGATTATAGTTAAATAATAAATATATATTTAGTTATTTAGACGTGTTGCTGCCGCTCTACCAGGCATGGATTCAACTGAAAATAAACCACCAGAAGACAGTATCCTTTTTAATTGCATGAAATACATGTTTTTAATTAAGTAGAAAACAAAAGCATGTTATGTTTATAATTTTAAATTTTATTTTATTTTTTTATTTTCCTTAATGTTCGTTTTTCTTTAGTGCAAGAAGTTGTGTTAAAAGACACACCAAATGAAGTTAAAGATCCAGATGGAGGCTGTGCATGTTAAATTATAATTAACAAAAAAAATGAAGTCTTTGTTTATATTTGTATATTATTTTTAATTACCTTGACTTACATCTAGTTTGGAAATTTTATTTATAATATGTTATAATGGAGAATATTTTTTTTAAGTTTTTACGAATGTCTAAAGTATTGCCTTTTATTATTAACGAAATTTATATATTATTATTATTATTATTATATTTATATCATCCCTTCAATTTTCTAATTATCACCAAGGTGGCGTCCATTATTTGACTTAATATAAATATTGCAGCTTAAACATATCATTTGCAGTGTTCAAATAACCATTTTTACTGTGATTGTGCCTTTATAATTTTAAGTTGTTCAGTATTTCCGATTTTTACTCAAAATTAACGAGATCAAAACGGCTCAATTTGTAATAATTACAAAGCAATTAATTGTGCAAGCCTTAGATTTCAAAGGCACATACATTACTATTAAATATCGATAAATAGCTTAAATTCATTTCCCATCATTTTATGTATATTCCAAAATGTACGCACATTTAGTAATTCCATGCATGTTATTTTAATGAGGAGATTGCCGGATCGTTTTGTTGTTTGAAATAATACAATGTGTATTATGCATGTATGCTCAATAGATTGCTGTATAGTTCATGTGCCTACCTTTTTACCATTATCATCATAATTATTTAATTTATAATCGATTGACTAAATAACAAGGTGTGGTTTTATTTTGTGACCTCATATTTGTATTGTAATTCAGTTTCAAATTACAAATTTCCTTAATTATTCACAATTATAAAAAACGATACCTTGTATAAATTAAATACTAAACAAATAATATATTTGAGCAATATTAATTTTAATTTGTGCATTTTTTAGATCAGTATTTCCAATATTCCTGCAATTTAGCAAAATAATTTGCTATTAGTATATCGGAAGAAAAATTACTGATTTATACAGGCTGTACTGTACCTCGCATGTGGTTACGTAGGGCCGTAGCTTGATTCAGCCGCTTGTTTTTTTAATTGAAAAATGTCAAATATAGTAAAATATGAACCAAGTTACGATTTCATATAAAAGCATAGGTAACTGCGAGGTGATATACTTTAGTACATCCTGTATATATAATAGATTTATAATACTCGTTCGGCTTGTTTATATTTTATGTACTTCAGTTGCATGTTAATTTTATTTGTTGAAATATTCTCCTTAACACACGGCTACAGCAGTGGATCTACAAACACAACCGCAACTCCAAAATGACCAACACGATTCAGAAGGTGGCTGTATGTGTTGAGGAATTTTTAGATTTATTTGAATATTATTCAGTTTAGTTGAAAACATTTAAAGGAAACTAATAATTATAAAAAATAACAACCAAAGTAGCCTCTGCTATAAGTGTGAAACAATTTTCATTTGCAAATTGGCACTTTATGTATGGCATGGAACATCCACTGTTTAACTTGCATTTTTTCCATGTAAACAAGACTATTTCAACAAGACAACTATTTCTAAAAGCTATATATTTAGTTAATTACTAAAAAACTACGATTTTTTGCGAAATTTTACATTTTTTTTTTGGATTTTTTTATGTTGTTTATGCTCAACTGTGTAACCGTAAATCAAACACGAATTTTTCAAATAAAATGCTTTTGCAAATTGTGTATTTGCACATTAATAATTAATAAACAATAATTAAAAGTCTGATGTACATAAATCCTGGAAATTTTTGGGATTATCGGCTAATATTGCGGTTTGTCATCAGCTAACGATGTTCTTTAATTATTATGTTGTTATGTATTGTTTGGTTTTTAACAAGAATAAAGCTAGACCAACTAATTATTGTTAGTTTGATTATTAAAAAAGTGATAGTAAAATAAAACCATCTTTAAAAAAAATAAATATATTATAAATCCAAAATAATTACAATCTCGTAAGAAAAGTGGACGTTTAATAAAAATTAGTAATATTGTGGAATTCGTTTCGGTAATATTGTTGTCCTTTCTGTTTTTTTAAGCATTGAATTTAGATGGGCCAAATGGTTTAGAAAACCAGGATTCGGGAATACACGCCGTTTTTTGAACGTGTAAACTAAAGCTTCAGCTGCACTCATACCTTTACAAATCATCAAATAAGCAATAACCAATGTTGCTGAACGTGATATACCGACAACACAATGTACTAAAACTTTACCACCGTTCTTGATCGCTTGATCAATAAAATTCGCCGCCTCGTCAAAGTACACAGAAATATTCCATGAGGTACGATCATGGCCGGGTATACCCAAATATTTGATTTTACAATCCCTGTAATAATACTGATTTGTGTTGATTTGGTATTGATCGGAACCTTCAGCTGCGTTTAAAACGTGTGTGAAACCGTGTCTTATCAAAAATCGTTTATCTTTCGCTGTATATCTATAAAAAGTTTATTGTTATAATCGAATTAATTAGAATTCAGTGATTAATTTACCCGTCACCAAGATACAGTCCATCACAAATATAATTAACATCGTGCGCTTCTGAGATTCTTGTTGTATGATCAGTTCGGACAGTCGCAATGAGACCATCCAATAGATTATTCAAATAATCACCAGTTATAATCTCTTCAGTTTTCGGCCGTAATGTCCCCTATAAGTAGATTGATTAATTTTTATTAAAATGGAAAGAAAATGGAGAAAATTTAATACGCTATAGACACGATCACGCCACATTTTCGTACTTATACGATCGTTGATTTAGGCTAAACTGGAAACACTGTTTCACGTGCGACGTTTTAAAAATACTAGTGATTTAAAATTGGATCAACTAGCAATAACATTTCAGTTGATGATGACGAAAATAGACGTATTTTGGTTCTATGCCAAATTCTTCACCGATCCCCCGTGTATTTTACAACCAATAATCACGCAAACACATATGTAACTGATGAATAATTGCAATTAGTAATAGAGTTGATTCGTGAATAACCTTGGTGACGGCACAAATAAAACGAATTTTACTAAATAAAAACACTTTATTCGTCAACTATTTCAATAAATATAAACGGCAATGAACTATTATTGATTTTTTATTTTATTTAGAAAATGAATATCGATTAAAATAACGTTTATTGTTCAAATATAAGATAATACATACAAACATATTCAGACTTCTTAGTAACAGGGATTTGCCTCGAATAAAACCACCAATTCTTGTAATTATTTACAATAGCTCCCTGAATCGATAATTGTTAATTAGTACTTGTACAGAGGTAGTAGTTTGCTATAGGCACATTAACAATGTACAACTACAAATTGAAACCAACCAACAGAAAAATCAATCAATACTGAGTTAATAATTATAAAAAAATAATTTAATAAATACTCAACTGTTCTACAGTCTAACAAAAAAAAGTTACAGACTAGTCTTGTAAATATACAAAATTTTGCAAGAAAAAAAGAGTATTATTACAAATAATTTTATTGAAAAACTTCAAAAATTGATTATAAAAAAGAACGAATTAAGTAACATTCAAATCGTGAAAAAAATACTATTAAAATAATTAAAACAAAATAAAAATAACAACCACACCTGGTCCCGACAAATCCACTAACACGGCAATAGTCAAAAAATTAAACAACCAACGGTGGTGTATCTTGATAATGGTGATAATGATGATGGATATGTTCATGTACATGGTGGTGTTCGTGCCGTTCAATGCCGATATTATTCGTTGTTGATGTTGCCGATGATGTTGATGTTGTTGTTGCTGTATGATCTGTTGGTTTTTCTTTATTTGTTGTTTTCTCTTGTTTATCGTCAATATTTAAATCGTTTGAAAATTCTTGTTCTAACCAACGCATCACTTGTGCCATAGCTCTAGCTTGATCTTCTTGACGATTACGATGGCGTAAATGGTGTGGTGATGATGTATGTCCGGTAACAATATGCGGCATTTTTTGATATTTTAAATCATTATTATTATTATTGTTATTATTATTAATATTATTGTTCAGATTAATAATATTTGTATCTTTCGGTGATCTTTTATTTAATTTATTTTTATTCTCATCGATCGTATATTGTAGAATTGGTTGATATTGGAATGGTATTGTTTTCATTTTATTACGATATTTTTGTTGTTGTTTATTCAATAATTTTTTATTCGATACACAAACAACAGCGTCAATCAATTTATCATATTGGCATTGTGTTTGCGATAATTGTGTGGTATTTTGTAAAGCAGCTAAATCAACATAAAAATGTGTTGGATCGCCTATATTTGCCAGGTACTGAAATGTAGACGGTGTCGTTGTTGTTTGTTGTAATAATTTTTGCGATTTGTGTTTATGATGTTCAATCGATGAAATCTGTTTGTTGCCCTCCGGACTTACATAATTGGAATGTTTTCTGTAAAAAAAAAAAATAATATTTCATAGAATCTATAAAGATAATAGTAGCAATAATGCTGATTCTCAGAAATATACATATAGATAAACTTGTCTCAATGTTGATTAAATTATATGATAAATCATTCATAAAAGTTAATTGATCGTTATGTGTATTAATTAAATGTAATTTACCTTGACGTTTGAAAACTGAGATTATTCTTGTCCATATTGGCTTGGATTATTTCTAATAATTCTTGTCGTTGCAATGAACCAGATCTTTTTTTCTTTTTCATTGTTGTTTTTATACAAATATCATTATTATTATTATTGTTATTATTATTATTATTATTATTATTATTAAATTTTTGTTCTTTGATAAACAAATTTGGTATTGTATAACCCGAATTATTTTTATGACATTTTTTATGGGACTTTTTCAATTTCATGCGTTGATGTTCATCATCACCATCATCATCACTAGTCACATTCTCAGATATACGACTACAAACATCTGAACTATCATCTGATAAAAATATATCTTGTTCCGGTTGTTGTTGTTGGTGTTGTTCATCATTATGTTTGTTGCAACAATACTTCTTCATTGTTGTTGTTTTAGTACGTTTCGAAGGTCTTTTACACAATCGATGTTTAATACCCTGTTTTATAGTTACATTCAAATCTTTTTTATATCGTATACGATTATCCTGATTTTTATTATCATTAATATGATCATTATTATTGTCTTTTTGATTAACAATAGTTGCACTTAAACTTTGATCAGGCGATACAGTTAATTTAACTTGTATTGTTTTACTACCATAATGTGGTACTTTAACTGATGATCCTAATACTTCATAAATTGTCGTCACCAAACCGGCAATATCCTGGAATATTTCAAAAATTTTACATAAAAAAACACGAATTATTTGCCAAAAATAACATAAATTTTGTTTAGTTATTGATCGATAGATACAAAGGATGTTTATCCTATCATTATCAACAACATCAGAAAGGAAGTGTTGTATGCAAAGAAATGCATATAATCAATAAGCGAAGCAGAGAAGAGAAGGAATGTTATTGGTGAAAATCTTATAATAATATACATCTTTAAAGAAATATAAATAAATGACAAGGCGAAGTTTGAGTAGGATGTGATTCTAATAGGATCTTAAATGTAATTTCTGTTGTAAACAATGTTTTAAGTTCAAAGAGAACACTACATCAAAAAGAAACCGAACCATGTAAATTTCCAGATTATAGAACGATTTATTTTTTTCACTTTAAACGACATATAAATAAAGAAAAAAACTTACATCTTTGGTGATTTTTCCATGTCCATCGAAATCGTACAATGTAAAAGAGAATTCTTGACGTTTCTCTTGTTGATTTTGTTGTTGATCATCATTTTCAACAGCAACATCACAAGAAAATTCCTAAATATTTATAGAAACAAAAATACAATTAAAAATATAGAATATTTTTAGATTTAAATATTTATTACCTCAAAATTTAAATGATGTTGAGGTATTTGTTGTTTTGGTGTTGATAAATCAGATGGTGTTGGTGTACGTGTTGGTGAAATTGTTGATTGTAATGGTGGTGTTGTACATGTTGTTTTTAATTTATCGTTTGGATCACATTCTGATCCTAATCTACCTAAAAGTTCTTCTGTATCAGACACTTTACTCTCGCCGCAATCAACTGCAACAAAAAACGAATTTTACAAAAACTTGTGAAAGGGCCAATAATTTAGTTGAAATTTTGAAAATATGGTCGATTTAAATTTTGCTAGATGGCGTTAGTATTATTGCTCCGAATTTAAATTTAAAATTTCCAATATTCAATTAGTAGAGAGAGAAAATATCAATTTTTCGGGATTAAAATTAGAATATTTTGAAATTTTCAAACTGTTTTTCTATCTCTTTCTATATATTTATCGGTTCATGGTTCTTTGATGAAACGAAAGTAAAGAGTTAAGCAACGATGGAATGTGCACGGTGCTTCGGGCATTTTTATAAAAGAAAACATCCATTGAAACCATAAAATCAACAATAATTATTGTTTCGTTTATTTACTTTTTATTTTATCGATTTGAAATCGTGTTGTTTTTTCCGCTTCACCATCGTCTTCTTCTCCATTTTTAATTTATTTTGATTTGTGTTATTGAAGGAACTGTCCATTTTTTAACTGAAAATTTCCAATTAAAAAATGTATATGTACTATTAAAGTGAAACTGTCGGCATCGGTTCTCTTTTATAAAAGGAGTTATTTCAAGGTATCTTAACTGTGTAGAAATTCTTTAGGTTTGAGTCTCTGTTAAAATAAATGTGACGTCATAACGTTGTTGGTGGTATTTAAGCGGTTGCCTTTAAATCCAAACGCTTGATCTATTAAAGATGAAAGCAGTTTCTCCTCTCCTTCACTCATTCAAAAGAGACCCACTTTCAAAACAACAATAAAAAAAACCGAACGCCCAAAACAAAGTTAGATTCCCAGGAAATTTCAATCAATTTCAAGAATGAACGGACGAAAGAAAAACACGTCAAAAATCTTTATTTTCCATCAATTTCATATGCCGCCTTCGCCTCTCTCTCTCAACTATATTTGTATTCTTACAGGCTTTATCACCAACTGCTAAGATTATGTTTATGGGCAATAAAATTACGATATATAACCAAAAAATTGGAAAACTCTTAAACAACAGTTATTAAAGGACAATACAGATGAGAGGCCAAAAAAAAACCTAATAAAGAGTCGGGACAGGTAATGGGAGGCGCTTTTACGACTCTTCTTCGTATGGAATACAACACAAACATTGTAGAGAAAGGACAGCAACAACAAGAGGAGACGTATTCAAAGATTCCCGGAAAGGTTATATTGCTATAACCTCCTTTTCCTTTTTCAATAGATACACTGAGAAGAGAAAAAGGAAAAAAACAGATAAACTAGTGGGTGGCTTGGCTTGTTCCTTGTAATTCAATATCGGCAAAGTTTATCGACAGCAAAAAATTGATTTTTAGAAAAAAAATCAAATTGTTACATTTATGAATATTTTCTCTGTTATTGCCGTTATTGGTGTTCAGTTAAATTTTGTTTTATTTTAGACCGATAACTGGTTTAAAATTGAGAAAGTTATTGTTGTTATTTTGTTTTATTGGTAGTCTTCTATAATATTACTAACGGGAATTTATGTAGCGGCGCCAGCGGTACTCTTTCCGGGTACATTTGTCGGTACCTTTGATTATCATACATATACAGCGATTAAACACTAAATGTGGTCGATTTGTAAGAAACTACTCTTCTTTTGTGAGCGATTGGAAAAATATTTCAAGGAATAATCGGAGGATCCTTAGAGAATATTTTAGCAAAATTAGAACCTTGTAGCTCATTTGGAAGTCGCGATTTTCACAGGGAAAAAAGGCCTCGAATACTCTCCCGATAGTGATTTTTTTCGTTTTTCTCCATTGCATTGTGGAAAAAATGCGGAATATTTCCACCTGCTCCAAAATAAAATATAGAAAAAAGTCATTTTAAGTGTGCAGCCAATTATTGAAAAACGTAACATCAGAAACGAACGTTTTTGACCAACTTCCAAATAAGCTACGGGGCTCTAATTTTGCTAAAGGATTCTCCGAATTGACCATATTAAGTGCGTAAACCCTGTATACATAAGAATATTGATTTAGTTATATGGCGAAATTACAATGGTAGTATAGCGGCATTTATAACTTTGATATACAACTATCTATCAAAGACCACATTGAATAATATTAATCAATAAAACATTTAAATTAAACTTTATATAACAAATATTACATTTATTTATCTACATATTCTACATTGTATTTAAGGAGTTCTAATAACGATAGATAAGTCGCTCAATTCAAATGATTTCTTTATTAATCATTAAACAGATTAGACACATATCAGTTACCTTAAAAATAATAACATCCACTCGTGTATAAAGAATAATTAATGAATGAGAATTTGTCTTTTTTTTATTTAAAAACATCTGGAATAGTAGAGATGATGTTGATCATGAGATGATTGAAAATTTAACGCCGTCGCCTACAATGAAATCGGTCACAGATCGTTACACAAATGGAAAAATGGGTTACGGAATAAACAAAACTATAAAATTTACAACCGTTAAATTATCAAACATATACTAACACGTTGATATACATATAGGTATGCGTATATAAAGGATACATAATATATACATGCATAATAAATACAAACACAAAATAAATCATTTTACAACAATCATAAATCGAAAGCAATCAATAAAATTAAACAACCGTTTAAAAATAAATGTGCATAAATATAAGCCGATACACTAACTTATATTGTACGTAATGCCAAAAGGAAATTAATTCCAAAAAAATAATCACCTACATCAAACAAAATATACCCCGTCTCTTTCAACCTGACTAATCTAACAGCGAAATAATGATGTAAAAACAATTTAGAAGATAAGATGATCTAACACAGATTTAACATAAATTTTACTGCCACACAGTCGAGTTGACCAAGATATAATAAACCAACTGTACTGGCTGGCAGCGCGAATAAAAGAAAATTATTTTAAAGGTATGCACTTTTGAATTTTCTCCATCATTTCCGAAAATCGTTTTTTCTTATTCATCTACAAGACCACTAATAGAGAAAATAAACATTAATTAAAACTTAGTCAATTAATAAATGTATATCAAGTTTTTCTGCTTTAATTATTATTTTATTGACTTTCTTAAATTAATGTTAATGTTCACGTGAGTAATTAAGAAAAACACTATTCCTATACACAGTATACATGGTGTTTCAGCTATTTATGGAGTGCTCATTACTCTCTTATTTGTGAGAAAATACAATAATTGTTTTAAGAACTCGAAAGGAAACTGATCGCGGCTTTTAAAAATTACGATTTTTTAATTGTTTCTATTTGCAACGAAAAGAAAATTGCGATTATTGAAAAAGTTTAACGGGACCGGGTAGCGCTTGAAAATGTGGGTAAGGGGGCAGAATCGTGGCAATTGAGCCTAAAGTGCAGAATTTTTTTGTAAAAATCGCGTAAATATCTCGAATCTATGATGGAAGTATCAATTTTTTATCCTAAAAATGTATTTATTTTGTTACAACTTTGTGTGATTCTAATAGAAAATTTTAGAGAAATTGACATTTTTTTAACAAGATTTAGAAAATTCATTGAATTGTACAGAATTTTGTTTTACTTGGACTACCTCTAATTACTTCGTATAATTCGAATGTAAACTTCCGGAAAATTCGCAATTCTAGTCGAAAATTAAAGAGATTCATTATTTTTACCTGAAATTCTATTTATTTCAAGCATCTTTCACAACTTCATAAGATTGCAATATTAGCTGTCGAAAAATTTCGCATTCTTTATCTAAAATTTCAAGACAAGCTTTACTTACTTTTTCAATTCGATTATCGGCGTCATTTAAGGGCGACCCAGTAATTGAAACGTTTCAATATTCACAATTTTAGGGATTTTGTAGACAATTTTTTTAAATTTAGCTGAAATTTTCTAGAGCTATCATCAATTTTTACCATTTCACATAGAGCCTAGGTACCCCTTTTGTTGTTCCTATAAATTTTATTCTTCTTCTAAATAAATAACCGACACACCCTGTATTGCAACAAATGTCCAAATATAAATAAAGAATATACAGTGTGTCCTAAATAATAGTGTCATATACGACATTGGTATGACAAACTAGAGCAAGGAAGACTTAGGAGACTGGTTAAAGTAATAAAATTAATTCACAATAGATTCGGTAACAGTCACGGTGATGTGTTAATGAAATATTGACACTATCGGAAATATTCAATATTTGCTATGACCTATGTCCTATGAACATTACAAAAATCAGAAACCTTCTTTGTAAATAGGCAGTTTCTTCTCCAAAACTGTTTAAAATCGTATCAAAGTAATGAAAACTGATAGTTTATAGATTAACCGTCTTTTATATGACTTTTAACAAACAACATTTCATACGCTGATTGAATAATCATTGTGTTTTGACTACATCTTCAATTGAACAAATTATGCTTCCTATTTTATTTATTAATAGAAGCACCTAGAAAACAGTCGATTGTAGGGTAACATAACGGTTTCAACAATATACAGGGTGTCAATTCTAAATATGATCGACTCTATGAAACTCCTATTTAAGGATTTTCCCTTGAGACCATTTCAGCAAAATTAGAACCTTTGGAAGTTGATCAAAAAGGCTTAAAATGACTTGAGGATCTTGCTAACATTGATTTTTTCGTTTTTTCTTCAATGCATTCTGGAACAGGTGGGAATGTTTCCCATTTTTCGTAGAATGCAATGCAGTAAAACGAGAGGGTTTTGCGTGTTTAGCTCGTTTTTGAAAATCGTCACCCCATCCAAAACGAGCGTTTTTTCACCGACTTCTAAATTAGCTACGAGGTTCTAATTTTGCTAAAATCTTCCCCACGGGCTACCCTACAAATCCTTAAAGTATTATTCAAAATTGCTTGTCAACTAATACGAGTTGCATAGTGTCGACCATGTTTAGAATCGACAGCCTGTATTAGAACTGTATTTGATGTATTTACTGAAAATTTTATAATTTTAGTCAATAAGTTAGATGAGTTGAAATACTGTATATTCGCTGGATGATTTCCGGAAAATGGATAAAAAAGTGTTCTATCACTTATCGAAACAATTGAGATTATATACATTATCGAAACTAATGTCAATAATAAAATAATGTAGGTGTGTTAATGAAAAATAAAATAAAAATACCGCCATGTAGTATTAAATAGATAAAATTCGATTATAAATAAAAAGACAAACCGTAAACGTTATTCATTTATGCCCGGATTTAACGACTTCATATGTATAGTATTCAAATCTTTACGTTATAAATATCAGTAACGGTAATTTCATAAAACTAATCAACGATAAGGCAATCGAATTGTGTAAATAACAAAAGGAAATTGAGTTCGATTTAATTAGAAATTAATGTGAAATAATTTGAAATAACAATTCCTTACAATTATAATGCAATAAAGAGGAAATTAGATTCCATTGTTAATTATGAACAACGATAAGGAAGAATATCATTTTGATTTGTAATTTAAAGATTGTTTAGGAAGTACCTAACGGTGATTTCTTGATTGTTTTGTAAATAATAATATTTCTTATAAATTATTAGGTATTTTCATGTAAATGTTGTTTGGTATAAAGTTAAATATATAATAAACATGCATACATAACATACCCACTTACTCTAATTATAATTCTTCAGATGTTTGCACTATAAAATTTACAACATGAGAATAAATAAACACGTGCACAATATTATTTTCATTCATTAAAAAATCCTTATCTTGTTGAAACAATAATTTTTATCTCGCCCTATTTTAGATTAATTTAATTATACCAAACAAAGAAATGTTAATTTAACAAATCGATAATTTTACAAGTATTGTCCTCATTTGTTCCCACCCTTGTATACAAGTATATTACCCTCAAAACTATAAATAAATGGTTTGAAAATAACTACTTGTAGAGAAATTGTTGATCGATTTTTTTTGTTAAAGCTACATAATTATCGTCATTCTAGATTACTCACGAGATGATTTCAAATCGATTTTAAAATCTACATAATCCACTTGTACAGTTATTTGAGGATTATTTATAAAACTCGAGGATTCTTTGCATTTTTTCAATAATTAGAAATTATCTTTGAAAACCTTATTTTTATTCTACAAATTCGATATTGGTCACCCCCACGCACACTTAACATTATGTTATTTTACCGAGAACCACCCTACCTACAGGGATTTTCTAAGAAGTCAACAATGTACCGGGTGGTTCACTTAAAATGAAAAGTTCTTATGGCAACTCCCATTATTTAGCGAGCGATTCGAAAAATATCTCAACGATTTGTAAGATGGTATCTAGTGATCATTTTATCATAATTAGAAGATTAGAACCTTGGAGCTCATTTGGAAGTTGGTCAAGAAACGCTTGTCTTGGTGTAGGTAGCGATTTTCAAAAATTAGCTAAACACCCAAAATGACAAAGAATGACTCTGAGAGCCTTCCAACGTTGATTTCTTCGTTTTTCTCCATTGCATTCTAGAGAAATGCGAAACATTCCCACTTGTTCCAGAATAAAATTAAGAAAAACGAAAAATATTTTGGATTCCCAAGTTGTCTTAAGACATGTTTAGTTCGTTTTTGAAAATCATGACCTCGTTTGAGACGAGCGTTTTTGACCACCTTCCAAATGAGCTACGAGGTTCTACTTTGCTAAAATGTTTTCTATAGACCCTTCTATAAATTCTTTTTTTGAATCGCTCTCCAAATAATAGTCGTTAAGAGCTTTTCGTTTTAGGTGAATCACCCGGTCTACAGACAACTATCGATTAGACACGTTGATAATTTGAGCGTTGACGTTTCGGTGGAACGTTCTGTATTGTTTATTAACAAAAAACTGATTATTCTGTTGGTAATTTGGCGTGATTTTGAATTCAACAAATAGAAGAAGACCATGATGGTGCTGTTGATGATGATGATGAAGATGGCAAACTTGGCGGTCTTATTAGGTATAAATTAACTGAATATTACACGTGGAGCGGAACAAACAGGAAAGGTTTTGCTTCAGGCATATTAAAAATCTACAAATGGTCAGTATACCTATTTTGTATAAGAGAGAAGCTCTACTATTATGGTGTTGTTGGAATAATTTCATGCATTCGTTCAGATTAAGCCACCGGTCAACATTGAATTAAAACAATTCAAAAAGGATAACTGTCGATTTTTTTAATTACAATTAATAATTAGAATAGTAGAATATGTGTGCAATAAAAGGGGCGATTGGCTAAAAGTTGAAAAACATTTCGTGGTTTAAGTATATACAAAAGCAAGTTTGTCGGCCCCAAAAAAGATGACAGCCGACGACCATAAGATCTCCAGATGCAAGAAAATGCCGACAACATTGTTGCCAGATCATTCTGTGTGACTTCGGCCCATTAATCTCCTCGAAATCAGACACAGCACGCACTTTCTTCGTCTTCTTCTTGTTCTTCTTCTTATTCATTTTAATCTTTTCTTATTTTTAACGCCGCCAATATAATAATAATAATAATAATAATACAAAAGGAACAAAACAATAATGTAAAATAATTTCCAATGAAACACATATAAAAAACGATAATAATGATGATGATGATGATGAAAAAAAGTAGAAATGCCCCGGGATACTCAAAGAATATTTTATTTATATTCATTGGAACATTTATTAGCGAGATAAACAGAAGGCCGCCGCATCAAACGAATTTATTACAACGAACCGCTACAAGACACATAAGCATTTATACGAGAGTCAAACAGGGATTTTCGCATCATTTAATTTCAGTTACGACAACGAAGACGATGTGAAATTGAAGTAAATTAATATTTAATATAAAAAATATCCTGCAATTGCCATTATCATTATTATTATTGATAATATTAAAAAAGAGATCGAATCAGTAAATTACCTGAAAATTGTTTATAACCATTCAAAAATTTTGTTTTCCACCACTTAACAATATTGTTGGCCATCTGTACGTCGTGAATAGATATCCAGATGTCCATTACAAAATTTTCAAACGAAAATTATATTTTTCCATGTACAATTTTCACAAAACCAAATTACAAACACAATTGTCGAATTTTTAAAAATATTTTTAGACTGTATCAGGGAATAAACACAAAAATCACGCTTGAAATCGGCACAAAAACAACAGAAAAATTTGTATATTCGTATTAGAGAGCTCTGCATAAATAATAAAAACAAGACACGGCCACTCACAACGACGTCGTGGTCACTACTGGCTGTATTGGTGAGTACCACCGGGTGTATAGTACGTTTTCCATTCGACCATCAATACAATTAAAATGATTCTGTTATAATAGCAATGTTAGTGTTGAACAAGTGCGAATTGGTCGACTTGTACACAACCAGAGGGGCCAGGTGCAACACCCTACTCGGTAGAGATCGGTGCGGACCGTTTTCTCTCTCTCTCTTCTATTACATTCTCGGTATAAAGATAAAAAAAATAATATCTATCTCACTCTGTTTATAAAATACAACAACAACACAACAGACAAACACCAGTAGCACTCAGATCAGGAAAGCAAGTGGGTGCAGGTACCCGATTTACAAACAACCACAAAAAAAACTAGAGAGAAATAAAAACAACACACTCGAATACAGCCCTTAACAATTCTTTATCTTTTTTCAACAATTCCCTAATTTCTTACGTAATTTATCGTAAAAATAAATTATTTCTGGCCCGAATCACCCTGAAGATATTTCCAATATCCATCAAATTTTCCCACACTGATAGACATTTCATACAATCATACAAATAGATTATTATTACTATTATGTCTCAGATAATCGGTATTACAAATTATATAAACAACGATAAATATAAATAAATGTAATTAACATTTCTATAAAAAAGATAGATAAATTAATGATTTTTTATTGAACGAAAATCGATCATGTTGGGATTTTATAGTCACACAAAAAAAAAACTGGCGCCTAATTGGTGTACCTTTTTTTTCGTCTAATCATTTTGTTCAATAATATTTATGATAGAATTCGAATGAATTTATAAAATTTTATCGATAATTGGTCGGAATATTTTAATTATCGAAATTATCGATAAATATATTTGATTTATTCAACAGTTCTATAAAAGAAATTAGCGACTTATTTTAATTTATTCCGACCATAATATTTATTATCTTTCTTCCTTCTAACATTAAAATACTCAGAGCCGTATTGGCGCAATTAATAGCCCGTTTTACCCATATCCAGGCGACCTCTAGACCAGATGAAGAGAACCACTGGTAACAAACGGTGGTACGGGACCTAGCCCAGGTGATTTTTTTTAAGTTAACCTTCCTAGATGAATGTATAGCCAGGGCCGGCCCTAGTTAGTCTGGCGCCCTGAAAGAAAATGAAATGACGTATATCAGTTGTCAAAAACATATTCATATAGTTACTCGAATTTTAATGGACATCTATTCCTCGTTTTACACGGTCTTGTTTTTACATTGTTTTTTAAACATGAAATAACAAATAGCAAATTTATGTTTAGTTTTACACGGTCTTAGTCTGTACGATTGTTCAAAGAGTGGATCTATCGTGTAAATCAGGGGATGGGTTGATTTTTCTAACGTTAAGTCTTGATGCACTTTAAATAAGTTTGTTTACAGACGTCTTACAGGGTCGGCTTTTGTTTCTCTAGATACTAAACAATTTCAAGTATAATAAGAGCATGTAGCGGGCCAGACCGGCCCTGTTCACATTATATGGCACACCGCACCTGTATACCGGGTGAGTCACCTAAAAGGAAAAGTTCTTATGACAACTTCCATTTGGGGAGCGATTCAAAAAATATTTCATGGATTTGTAGGGGGATCCTCAAAGAACATTTAAGCAAAATTAGGGACTTGTAGCTCATTGGGAAATTGGTCGAAAAACGCTTTAATCCGACGATGTCGCGATTTTCACTAAGACTAAGAATGACTATAAGATTTTCTTAAAATAGTTTTTATTCGTTTTTCATCATTGGATCTTTGCGAAAATTGGAACACTGATTTTCCGGCGTCCTTATGAATGACGAGATCGTTTACCTACTTTTACTATTTTTAACTCGATACTGGAGATTGAATAATGCTGATTAAGTGTTCGTTTTTTTTTTAAAAAATCCTTGACATTGGAAACTTTAGAAACAAATAAGGAATACGTGACTTTTATTATTTTTAGATTAAAGGAAATTAGAATAAAGAGAATTTACGCAAACAATTTTATCCTATCGCGTTAAAAATAGTAAATAACAAACAAAGTTCCTTACACTAGATTCATTCATTTTTTCCACGATCGATCTCTACAACAGTTTTTTTTCAATTTTCCAAGGATACAAATGAGAAAAACAAGAAAAATCATTTTTGCGATGGTCTATGAGCCATTCTTAAGCGTTTTGCATGTTGAACGAATTTTTGAAAATTGCCACTTTGTCCAAAACTAGCGTTTTTTGACCAACTTCTCAATGAGCTACAAGGTCCTAACTTTGGTTAAATGTTCTCTGGGGACCCCTACAAATTAGTGAAATATTTTTCCAATCGTTTGTCAAATAGAGGGAGTTGCCATAAGAAATTTTCGTTTTAGGTGACCCACCCGGTATGTATAAACGTGTTATGTTGTATAGCACATTCATATTACAACTGCCAAGAGTGGATGCATCAACTTTATTTGATTATTTCGAATTAAAATCTGGAACATATTACCGATGGGTTAGCTATTTTAAAAACACACTATACGATAACAGTAGCTCGAAGGGCTGAAGTATAATCTTACCACCTGATAAGAATCCAACCTCGAACATTTTGAGTAGTATTCTGAACTTTTGATAGTTATCATAGAAAATGACAACTGACGTTCCTGTTTCTACATAATTTAAAGCTTGTATTTGTTGTAAAATTCTTTTTTTTCTTTTTGGTTCAACAGAATCCGATCTGAACGACCTATCTTATCAGAAAAATACAAGGGCACGTTCCAATTATGTTGTCGAATACATCGCCGTCAAGGTAATCACCGTTGTTGTAATAAAATTTATGAATACTTCTTTATGAAATTAGTTTATATATAACCTTCAACATTATCAATATTGCTGATATGGGCAAAATTTATTACTGTTTATAAATTGCAAATAGACGATTAAAAGCTAATCGTTAAGGGGATTCCGGAGACATTTGTCGATTCGCCGTGCGGAAACAGTCAATTTTTAAACAGCGATTACTCGCTTGTTTTCTAAGATAATGTCAAAACTTGACGAGCGTTGGATAGAGCATTTCAAGGTACATGCTCTAAAGCTTTCTATTTTGGAAAAATGTGATAAAAATCTGAATGGCATAGAAAACTCTTGATGTTCCTTCATAACTAGAACTTAGCCAATATTATCGATTTTCAATATTTTTCAATTGATTTAGATAGAAAATAAAGAGCTTTCCAGATATTTAGGAATTTTTCCATGTTTGTTAGTTTTCCGGTAACTGAAGAAAATTTAAAATTTTTTCCAAACGTGATGCCATGCATAGTTTTCAAAATAGAAAATCATACTTTCTTCAGTTATCGGAAAGCTAACAAACATATCGAGAAAATGTTCCAATGCACGTCAATTTTTGACATTATCTTAAAAAACAAGCGAGTAATCGCTGTTTGAAAATTGACTGTTTTCGCACGCCGAATCGACAAACGGCTCCGGAAGCCCCTTAACATATTATTATGAACAAACTAACTAATGTTAAAAAAGATGTGAAGCGTCACAAGAATAATAAACAAAACAATATACTCTGACTGTTTCGGCTTGACTGTGTGCATCTTACGTTAGTGGCTCATCAACTTTGTATCTATTACTCCCCCAAAGTCAAGTTGATCATAATTAATTTGTACAAAATATAATAGAGTTTGTATAGAAAAGAATGACTATGTCAAAAATATATGAGGGACAAATAAGTTGTTTCGACTTGGCTAAAAGTACAAATCCACTAAATCCAGGCCCAAATTACACAATTTGGCAAATTCTAGAGACATGATAGGGAAAATGGAAAAGCTGTTCCAACAATCTGGAGAGTGACACATAAGTATTCTTTAAGGGTTGAAAGGTGTTCCCTTAGATGTTCATTCGAGGAGAAACTTTTAACCCTTGAAATAATACTTAGCTGCCACTCTACAGATGTTTGAAAAAGTTGTCATTCTTTTTATGATATAACTGTAGAGTGAAATTAGCAAAATAGAGTCCGTCTATTTTGACTTGTCAATGATAATAAGGCAGATCAGCTTAATGTGTTGCACTACTGTTTAAATCCAAGTTGACCATGTCAAAGTAGACAGCATACATTTTATACAGTCGCCCAAATTCAATAGTGCATTGATTATCAAAAATTTCACCAAAAAGCGCTCAGATTTTGTGATTTTGTCGATTGGAAAATCCGGGTAAGTGGATCTAGAAACATATAGTTTGGACATTTTGAATTTTCATACACTTTATGTTTAGTTCATTAAGTACTCGTTAAGTGACTGTCCATTTAATTGTTCCAAATGTTCCAAATATTTATATAAGTAGTTTCGAAATTCGAGGGTGTTCTTGTAATTTTTGGCAATGACATCTTTTGACGTTGTTATTATTGCTGTGAATTGTCGTTGTGTCGGTATCGGTAAAGGGAATCCGTCCATGACAGAGAGATAGTCAGGGGTACATTCAAGACCGCTTACTGTTCTTTTGACGAGCTCAAGCGGGAAGGGAAAGGGGCAAGAGGGAATCAGAGAGACTTCGCCGCCGTAGTAATGTAGCGTATACGGAGGGCGAAGAGGTAATCTCACAAACGGCACTCTGCGGCTTTTCGGTTTAAAGATGGGTGCGGCACTAAACTAACTACTTTTTCTTTTTTATGTATATAGAGGAAAGAATACAAGTAAAATAAAACCAGTTGATTTCCCCTCTATTGTGTTTCCGTATTAAAAATAATCAAAACTTTAAAATAATTAACAACCCTCATTGAAGTTGTGTGATAATAAAGCCACGTAATCCACCCTATAGAATAACAAAACGGGTGCGTGAATAGAACGATTTATTTTAAGAGCATTTATAGATTATTACCCCCATTGAGATAGCGATAAAACAACGAAATTGTAGAAAAAAATAGCCGGCAGGAGGATTTTTGATGCAGTGGCGTAGTGACAAGTTTACAAAGCGGTTCCCAAATTTACGCAGCGACGCGTTATGGCTTCATGGGGCCCCCAAGCAATTTTGAATTTGGGAACACCCATATACAATTCGTGTGAATTATTAGTTAGCGGGTGATCCGAATAATATTTCAAGAATTTATAGGGAGGTCCCCAGGGAACACTTAAGCAAAAGCAGGACTATTTATAGTTAACTCACAACTTTAAGAGAACAATAAACGAATTGAATTTGGTAAGTAACCACAATTTTACAATTGTGTCAATTATAACAGGTAAAAACCCCTTTGTTTGGGGCTGTTTATGGTCAACAGTTCGTGTAAAGCGGCCGGTCTCATAATTGAGTTGCAGGCACTATAAACACGACTTAATGTTGCCATTATAGGTGTTCTTTGTTGGGAAAATTTTATTACTCTCTTAAAGTCGTGAGTCAACTATACGTATTAACTATAGCTTCATGGGTTTTGAATTTTGCTCACTACGCCACTGTTTTGTTGGAGAAAAAACGAAGAGAAAACCAAAGCGAGGTGGTAGAGGAGAGTGAAGACACCAGAACTCCAACCTCCTATCCTCCCG